>JAOSBN010000003.1:30371280-30411450 GCA_027563595.1 Erythroxylum suave
CTGCTTTTCATTCTGTCTTATCTTTGTTTGTCATCAAAATCACTTTATACGTGAAGTCAAAATTCTGACTTAACAATTTTGTCCATATTTGATGTGGGCATTAGAGCATTGAAAGGACCTTTCCCTAGTACAGTTGGGAAGGACGCAGCTCTTGTGTACCAGTTATCATGCTCATGGTAAACATTAGGTAGCCAAGTACGGAATTGATAACTGCTGAAAGCATTTAAGTAGTAAGTGCACCCCAAGAAGGGTGCTCTCCTATTTCGACTTCTCCAGAGCTCCCAATAGCACAACCAAGCTAGGGGTTAGAAATAAAATTGTGTATTATTAAATCTTTCCAAATCTTACGTATTAACAATCGTTGTTGTTATTATTGTATTACTATATGTAGTTATTGATTTTTTAAAATTTAAATAATAAGACAGAATCCTTTAAATATAAGTAAAATTATATCATACTATCTTTTTAACTGAATATGTAGTTTAAAAACATTATTCATATGTTGAATTTGAACATGTAAAACTATAACATACTATCTCCTCAAACATGAGTGTTGTTTACTCTAAAATTCGGACATGTTATAGTGTTACTCGTCCTAATCCCAGCAGAAGAAATGGTTTTCTACGCTCTGGTTAAAAACTGATGAGCCGAGGAGTTAAGAACGCATGGAAGATAGCATTAAGAGCTCTGATGGATATGGTCTGTTCCCAGAATTCGAGACCTGAAAATTTCACATTCCTAGACAGATAGCCACTCCGTAACTCAATCCAAGAACTTTGATCTCAATCCCAATGAAATCCGAATATCTACACAAACATCATGTCAGACTTCGGATCTTGGAATGTATAACGCAAGATAACTAGGACAAAGCAACTGAAGACAAAACCATAACTATATAAGCGGGCCCCGCCCACCATCTCTAATAACCTGTTCATCAGCTCTAGTCTATAGCACACTTCCCCAATAACCCACAAGTTAAAAAGAATGCCACCATCAAAATTATGAAGGGTCTCTTCTTCTCCGAGCTCTCTCTTAGTGGGGTGTTTTAAAATCATCATTTCATTATTGATATATTTTTAGGATGTACTTGTTTAGCGATTATAAAAAAAGAGGAATGGATATGGAATGAAAGATTAAGTTTAGTAAGAGAATATGATTATATGATTATTATTTTGATTATCTACTTTTGGGTAATATCTCATTCCTCTCCTAATCTAGAGGAATAAGTTAATTAATTACATTATAATTAATTATAATATTATTAATTAATTAAAATATTTTAATAATTAATTAACTACAATATAATTAATTAAAATATAATTCATTCATTAATTAAAATATTGCAATTAATTAATTAATTAAAATATAATTATTCATTAATTAAAAAATTATAATTAATTAATTAATTATAATATAATTAATTAAAATATTATTATTAATTAATTAAATACAATATAATTAATTAAAATATAATTATTCGTTAATTAAAATATTGTAATTAATTAATTACAATATAAATAATTAAAATATAATTAATTAATTAATTAATTAAAATATAATTAATTAATTAGTTACAATATAATTAATTAAAATTAATTACAATATTTTAATTAATCAATATATTTTAATTGATTAAAAACCACATAATTAATTAAAATATAATTATTTATTTAATTAAAATATAATAAAATTTTATTTCTCAATTTTTTTTACAAACCAACTACAGTCAATGGTAATGATATTGATTCCTACCTCTTAACCAACCATCATAATTATAATGGTAATATCTATACTTATTCCTCACTATATTCATTTTTATTCCTATTACCATTCCTTTTTGCGAACCAACCACTCCCTTAGTAATAGGTTATTTCTTTGTTTGGTTGAAGAAAAAATATAAAATATATAGGCCGTAGTTGGCAAACAACGGATTATATTAGCTATTAGCTGATTTTATCAGCCGTTAGTAATAGTTGATTATATCAATTGATTTAACTAGTAAATAACATTAGTAGATGTTTGGTAAAATTAACTATTTAGTATTAACTGTTGATGTGTAAAATCACTTATAAAGGCATGATTTTAAAAAAATTATAAGGGTATGAATAATATATTTTTTAGTATTTTGTTGAATATTCTTATAAAAATTTAGATTTAGATATTTAATTTTACAAAAATTAAGTTTTTAACTTTAATAATAATAATAACAATTCAACGTTAAATTCTAATATGAATGATGCAGCGAGTTATATCATATTAGTATTTTTTATACAATATGTATGAATTTTATTATTTAATAAAGTAAAAATATCTATAATTATAGTATGACATAGATATGATATATAGTAGTTATATACTAAAAATATTAGTTTGATGTGACTCTTTATATTAAAAAACTTAATATTATGGTATTTTTAAATGTAAACTAATATTATAAAATTAAATAAAGATTAAAAGTTTAATTAACCCCTTTATTATATTATTCTAAACTTCATGACATAATTGTACGATCATAAAAAGCTAACTTTGAAAATAAAAGAGCAAAAGTAGAAAGTAAAGTGGAGGACAATATTGTCATTAGGCAAATAACTAACTCACAAAAGCTCTTCTTATGGAGCTTTTAAAAATCAGCTTATTGGGATTAAATAATCTAACTAATAAGTCATTCACCAAACACATTAATAACCTTTTTAAGACGGTCAAAAGCTAAGAAACAACTGACAATTTGTTTGCCAAAAGCCTCCATAATCCAAGGGTTTCACTTACTCCTTAAGGTTGAGAAATAAGTAAACTCATTTCCTCATATCTTTATCTGTTCTAAGTGGGTTAAGAATAAAAATAAAAACTTGTTGTACAAAATATCCTTTAACGGAATATGCTTAATTACTTATCTATAAAAATAATAATAATAATGTAGTCAGTGAGAACTACTGATATTTAGGTCTTTCTGTTATATTCCTTTGTTATTTCATGTTTATATTTTTAAACCAAAAATTGCCATTACATCATCCTTAAGAATTCTTAGTAATAAACCAAATTAAATGATACATATTATTTCTATTCTTCATCTATTATCTTAGTAAATAATCAGTGTTCCGTTCCTTATCTACGTCCTACAAATTTCCTACTCCGCTTAGCCAACATTTCCTACTCCTATAAATTTTCACGGTTCCATGCTGCAAGGTGGACTCAAAGGCAGCGGCTTGTGTGGTATTTGCCACCGGTAAAGCTCCAAAGCCCATTCCTGAACTGTGAAAACACTGGCGATAAGAAGGATATTTGCAGGTGCCAAGTCCTTGGGCGTCAAAGACCAGTTCTTTAGCAGAATTCCTTCAGCTTGTGACATCAAAGTTGGGTTCCTTTTCTCTGCAAGTGCGACGTATGCACCACAACCACGATGATCACTTGTGCTCCATTTCTGCTTTGGATATAAGCACGTTAAGAATTGTTCGATTGAATGAGTCTAATCCACTTGTATCGGAGAGATTGAAAACTGTCAATCGCACATTATAGTTTAGGCCAGTTTCTGAACAGAACAATTGACAACAATGACGAGATCTTTGTTGGACATCTTTTTTTTAACATCTCATTAACAAAAATTAGTGTATAATAGCCATAAAAGGGTTCAAGTTAATGAAACTAGTTCAATCCAGCAACTCTCGAGTCCTCTTTAAATTGCATCCTTCAACAAGTTCTACCGGTAGAAGCTCTCAAAGAAATGATGCAAGATAGAGAATAGAGAGCGTGTAATGTAAATTACAGTGTTAAAAAGAAGAAACTATGATCGGTCTAAATTACAGGGGCCCTTAATGTTTAGGCGCTCATCATTTGAGTTCATTGATTCGAGTTTTCTTTCCCTCCTAAAACATATTAACGGGAAAACCTAACAACTTTTAACTTAATGATAAAGCATCCCTAACGTGCAAACTTTTCTTGCGCAAATACATGCGTCTGAAACAGTTCCACCACGTAATATCCTCGAAGATAACGGCTGACTATTGCAGTCAGACATGCATTGTTGTTAATGCAAACCAGTAAACATCTGGAATATGCCAGAGAGTCTAAGAAAACTAGAGCCCCTTCTCACTTAAACAACTTTACACAAATTTTCACAGTAGAACAGTGACCGCCAATTAAGACTGGTACTGAGAATGATCTATGAAATGTAAAATACAGGCAAGGCAATTACCAACGTGAATGTAATGTTCTTGCCTTCCATACTCCATTTAGCCGAGTATTTTCGCGAGGTTTTGGCAATTAAAAGTTACTCTCTTAGGATATAAAAATAAATAAATAAGAGGAGGGGGTTAAAGAGGAAAGGGTTAGAAGAATGGTACAAAGCTAAAAAGTTCTCTTGGATAAGTGTTGGGAAGTGAACGAAAAAACCAAACCTAAGGTTTCCATAATTTCATCGTGCAGTCTTCAGAATATGTTGCTACAAGATTCCTGTGGGGATGATGAGTCACGCCAATTACATCTTTCTCGTGAACCTGCCAGTTATAGAAGTCGGAACATTTATATTCGCTTCATATGTCACTGCTATCCCAAATTAAATTTCATATAACTTTGTTTCTTTTCACAAAATTTTCATGATTCTCTTTTATCTAGCTCTACCACTACAGTTCCAAGAGATACTAACCTTCATTAGGTGCTCTAGTTTACCAGAT
Source organism: Erythroxylum suave (assembly GCA_027563595.1). Lineage (NCBI taxonomy): Eukaryota > Viridiplantae > Streptophyta > Magnoliopsida > Malpighiales > Erythroxylaceae > Erythroxylum > Erythroxylum suave. The sequence goes on from JAOSBN010000003.1 coordinate 30,375,948, forward strand.
TGATGGCTAAAGCAGTATATATTCCTGCATAAAAGTTTCAGACAAGGGTTAGAACAGCTTTATTTTCCACTATTAAGGCGTAGTGTCATAGTTTCAACAGTAATGCAAAACAGGAAGATTTTAATAGATTACAAGCATAATAAGCTTAATATGCCTCACTATCTGATACTCACTTTCTTGTGATCTTGACTGGAGTGTGGATTATAAATTTCTAAATTACTATTGGTCTACATTTCAAAATATGCAAAGCAACCATATAAGGATCAATGTCATTCAAGAAGGAACTGAACTTCAGTTTCAGCATAGTCATCCGTGATGGCAACTCCAGCATGGGAATGTAACTAATCACTTCTATTCAGCAAGATGTTTTCCAGGTAAAGTTGAAGTATAACAAGAAACTAGCTATCTAGAATAGTCTACAGAAATTATATAGCAACTAATTTTTCAGAAACTAAAGTGTTATAGGATACCTGTCTTCACCAACACAATAAATCCACTCTCCTTTAGGTGATATACAAGCAGCAACGAAGTCTCCACCTTCTCTTTTACCAGAAGAAAAGCTCTTCACCACCTGCATAATAATAAGTCAAAAGCAAAATGTAATAATCTATCAATCCAAAGTTCCAATATAAAGCTGAGTCAAACACGTACATGATGCATGAAGTATACAGAAACATTCTTAAAAACAGTAGATAGATAAACACTAACAACTAAAATAATAGGAAAACAAAATATTAGAGGCACAGAAAGCAACCTGTCCTTGAAGTGTCATAATACATATGGCCGATGTCTTGTTGCATACAACAATGTGGTCAGTGTTTTTGGGGAAAAGATGGACAGAGTTGACAGAAGCATCACCGCCCTGCACAAACCAAAGATACAGGGAATACACAGAAGGAAGACATAAGTCAAGGTAATATGCTCACTGCAGCATAGCAAATATTGCAATATGACAGTAATTAGCAACAGAAAAATACATCAGAGCAGGTAAACTACCCTCAATGGAGGTGGTGGCCTAAATGTATGTATACAGTCAGTAGACTTTGCATCCCAAACCTGTACAATAAAAAACAAACACTATGCAGCTAAGATAGAATAAATGTCACCAAAACGTTTCACTATTGGTTTTTTCCCCCAAATACCACCGCCATATGCACACTGATATCATAGTATAGAAAAACGACAAAAAAAGAAGACATATGTCACATGCCTTGACTGTGCCATCACTTGAGGCAGTAATAACACGGATTCCATCACTAGTAAAGATGGCATTATTAACATAAGAAGTATGGCCTCGGAATTCTTTTAACTGCTTCCCAGATTTTAGACCATGAATTCTGCAGAAGTCATGACAAAAGTTATCTAGAACTGGCACTCAAAAAGAGGAAGATCGTTATCTTATAATTAGCGAAGTAAAGAAAATAGGACTCTTGGAACTTGACATCAATCATTGATTGAATCAATAGTTCCAAAATAGTTTCTGATCTGTAATCAAAATTCTAGCAATAACTATTGTCAAATAGAATGAAAAGCTAACTAGCTATTGTTAATATATGCAACAAAAAATTGCTTGTTGAATTTATTTAACCTGGCAGTGCTATCAAAAGATGTACTCAGGAGCTGACTTCCGTCCCGTGAAAAGGCAACACTTGTGACTCCCTGAGAATGTGCGCGGTCAAGACGACGCAAGCATTGACCAGTCCTTACACGCCAAACCTGATGGAGGTGGTAAATATATAAAGGTTCTCGTGGATATCAAACCAGACTTTAAGGACATGCTGAAAGTTTTCAATCTTCAGGTATGTGATTAACTTGGCTGGAAAAGATATGTCTGCTGAATTGGAAATAGTTGACAAAGACGTACCAAAAGCTATTCTCATAAACAGAAAACTTTTGGGAGTTAACATGCCCATTTGCTTATAAGAAAACAAGCAGGATATGGTTAAAGATGCACAATTATCATCAGAAGCTAACAAAGTTTAGACACAATAATAAAGGAGACGAGAAACCCCAGGCACAGCAAACCATACCTTGATCTTCCCATCTTGTGACCCAGAAGCAAGCATTTCTGAGTCTCGGCTAAAGTCAAGACACAGTACAGGCTCATCATGCATCATAAAAGTTTCCTGCGGAAGTCCACAGATAACAAGTGCATGAATGAGGCCTGCTTCACTGCAAAATACACAAAAAAAAAAAAAACAATTCTTTCCAGGCTAAAGAAAATTCCATCTCATAATCTTTCATCTGCTATCTCTCGTGTTTTGGCTCAATATATTTATCTGTTAGCATTTTTGACATCACACAGTAACTTCACCAAGGCTACGGTAAGAATTATTTTCACGCTTTGAAATGTCCACCTTAACATCTCTCCTCGATACATTAATATGACAAGGATTTTCCCAGATTTTTGCAGGGTATTATGTTTGGCAAAACTAAACCAAAGCTGCTGAGTCAGTGGTATGCTTAATGGCTATAATTTTCCATTGAGGTAGTTACGTTACCGAGGCATCTGAGAAGTGCATCCCGTTCCCCAATTTCTAACAGGGGTCAAATTTTAAAAAATAAAGAAATAAAAACGTACTAAAAATTTTCATGTTATACAAAAAAGGGACTCACATCGGCCTGGTACTGAAGATCCTTCTTGAGCTTTCCACTTATGTAATCCCATACCTAGCAGAAATCAAGAAATCAAGGACTGAAATCAAACCCTCTTCCATTCAAAAATGAAAAGAAGAAGATCATACATCAGTCTCCACAATCTAGAGAAACCTTCCGGATAGGATACCTCAATAAATCCATCAACAGAACAAGAAACGAGAAACTGCCCATCCGGTGAAAATCGAGCATACTCTGCATGACTCTTTGTGCCAAACTGCAGTGTTTAACATCCAAAATAATTTATGAGGAGCCTTTGAATTGATATCATAATAGAAGAATTTACAGATTAACATCTTGAATTATAGTCCAAATCAATGTTATTAACAGCAGAGTATTGTATTGATACAAAAGAAAGTGGGTTCAAGGGAAAAAACAATCAAAATAAGCCAAAACATGATTTAAGAGATTTATAACAAATTTAATTACAATTAGGAATGAAAATTACAACATTACTAAAAAATTACAATGTTACTTGGGAGTTAAATAAACACCTATGTGTACCTTAATGGTGTGTGCAAGAGTTGTTGGAGACATGTCCTCCACATCTTGTTTCATTGCAGCTGTTCCTCTAAATAAGTCAAACTGTGTACCGGGAGGAAGCATCCCTGAGAAAGCCAACATTGGGTATGAAGAGGGGAAAAAAGTGTTCTACTATTATTTTTAAACAAAATGAGGAAGTTTGGTTTGTTGTACAAGTGTATGAATTCACATACACATGTATGGTGTGGTGATGCACATAAACTTACCTTGGTGTTGCTGCCACTTCAGAGCCTGACCTATTAGAGCCATTAATCGTGAAGGTGGAACAACACTGACCTCTGCAGCAAGAGCTGAAAGCAAGACAAGAACTTCATTGATATAGGGGGAAAAAGGAACTAAAATTTAAAAACACAAGGAATGGTAAAGAGACCAACATCCGGCTATTAAAATCAATCAGTTTTAGACTTTACATTGTACTAATCAATCCCTAGCCAAGTAACAACTAAGAAGAAATAATTAAATGAATTAACTATGTACTTTCTCTGTTGGCAAAAAAAAAGTTTATACTATTGCAGGTGCTCAATTATAGCATTCCAAACATGGGAGCAACGGTAGAGGAACAATCAGTTAAGCAAAATAGAATAAAATGAACCCTTAACACATGATACTTTTTTTCTGTTCCTAGATTTATATACTTACGTAAACATGAAAAAAATGCAATTGTAGCAATCCAGCATATTCAGTTCAGCCATGATGACAAATTAAAAAATAATAATAAAGCATCCCAAGAGGACTGAAATAAGGAAGAACCTTGGGCAATCTGCGCACGACGCTTCTCCTTGGTTGATTTGCGATATGCCTGTCACAAAACACTATGCAGAGTTAACATAAATCAAAGGAGCAACACATATGAACAAATTAGGAAAAAAAACATTAATTGTTGGGTAAGGAAAAATGTTATCTAACAAATAAATAATCAAACCTCATTAGGATCAAAATAAGTCCGAACTAAAAGATGCTCAAGGCGCAAATATCTCTCAGGTTGCTCCTGTTTCATAACACCCATTACTTGGGTTTGTCTCAAAATAGCCCTAGCAGTGTCCAGCTCACGAAGCTCTATCATCTCCAATACAATCTTCAACAATTCAAGACACCCAACAAAAAGCAAATCAAACCCAATACAAGAAGTTAAAAATTAATAATTTCTAAAAGGGAATTGAGATTGAACAAGAACCTGCTCATACAAGTCCTCCAATATGTTCCTGGGAAGCTTAAGCTGTGCAACCTGAGGAAGAATTGCATCCCACCTCCCACCATTGATATCAGCGACAAATGTCTCGATGCTGTCGACGGTGTTGAGGGAAACCTGGCACTCATTCTGCAATGTTTGAAAGGTTTGGTGCAGAGAATGCTCTTTGCAGAATTGGAGCACGATCTTTATTACACTGCAACCAAAATAACGATAAGAAGGCAGTCGACATAAAAGAAAAAGAAAGAAACAAGGTTTGATAATTAGCGTTGTTGTTTTGTTTAAGGAAAAACTAACTCTCGAGCTTCGATTTCTAGAGTCATACTCTCTACTGATTTTGCTGCGAATGAGAAGAAATGCGTATTTAGGGTTTTTAATTGGGGGTTTCAACGTTCAGCATCTATAGGCCAAGCAGAGCATGCATACGTCAGATAATCCGAAGTCCGCTCACACTCGCCGCCAGACGTAGGAAATTAAATAATAATAAATATTAATTAAGTAATATATTTATAGTTATTAAATATTTTCAATCCGACTTTCTATTTTTTAATAAATTTTTTTAATAGTTTAGGTATTTCTATTTTGCATCTATTGTATTATTTAATCAATTTTCATAAACAGATCATGTTTTATTAAACCTTTATTAATTATCTTAAAAATATTTTTATTTTAGTGGCTTGTGATATACAAAATATTTAAAACCCTAGGTGTATAGTTTTTATAAATTAGAACACTCTATTTAATCTAATTATGTCTTATTTTAGTATATATTTAAAAAGCATAATAATATGAGTAAAACATTTTAAATGCTTTAAAAATAGATTCGCAAACTATTCAGATGAATCCGTAGATGATTCTGAAATTGGTTCCAATGTACCAACATCCTCTAATTGATACCTTGCTTGCAACTTTCAACAATAAAAATGTCATAATCTTCGATATGTAAATGAGAATGGTTTCCCTCTCTTCAAAGAGAGATGAGCTCATTGGAAATCTCCAAAAGTATCATAGAGACCTTTTTAGATATAGAGAAATTGAATAATATTATTAGAATCTTCATCTGACAATTAAGTTTAAGTCCTCTAAATCCTAACTGAACCTTTCTTTATGATTGTCAACCAATAACTACGTTTGTTTTTTAATACCTCATGTAACTCGTACTTAGGTGTTATGCTCAATCTTTATATGTTTTGATGGATTCTTTCTTTTACCCTAGACTTTGTTAAATTGAGAAAGCGGATTGCTCACTTCCCTTTCTTAATTTATGATAGGTCCCAATCAGAAGCCAAGAAAATTTGATAAAGAAAATAGGAAGTTGGTATAGTTTGTTTTTTATTCTCCCCTCCTGCTGCAAAGTACATGGTTTTAAATAAAGAAAGAAAAGTAACAACCTCGCCTATTCTCATGCCTATAATCGGCAGTAACGAGATTTATTTGCCTTGACTAGCTAACTAAATTGACCGAGCAATTTACACACTAAGAATAATAAATAAAATAATTGCAGCAGAAAATAAACAATAGCAACAACATTATTAATTCAAGAACTTCCTATTCTTCACAATAACTCTCGTCGACCGACGTATTGGCTTATCATTACCTCCCCCATCAGATGGAACCTTGTCCTCAAGGTTCAGTTGTGGAAACCGTGCATGCAAGTCTGCATAATGCTCCCAGGTAGCATCTTCACGTGGTAAATCCTTCCATCGAACTAAACATTCTTCCAAGAAGCGACTGCTAGACCTGGTCCAACGAGTATCCAAGATTTCAGCTGGTTCCAAAACAGTATACCCATCGTCGGTGAGCTGTGGTAAATCAGTAGAAACAGGAACAAAATCGCTGACATGCTTTTTGAGAAGGGAAACATGGAAAACTGGATGGATTTTCGAACCAGTAGGCAACTGCAATTTATAAGCTAAGTTTCCAATTTTCTCAATGACACCAAATGGCCCATAAAATCGATTGGATAATTTATGAAAAGCTTGTTTGGAGACTGATTGCTGTCGATAAGGTTGTAGCTTGAGATAAACCAAATCACCAAGATTGAAAGAAACATCCTTGCGCTTCTTATCGGCAGATTGCTTCATCTAATTCGCAGCCCGCGAAAGATGGATTTTCAAGTTGTTCAAGATCGCATCCCGAGCTGTCAATGTTTGATCAACCTCTTGGACTAACGACTGGCCCAAATCATAACGGGGAATCATGGGAGGGTCCCTACCATACAAAGCTAAAAAAGGAGTCATACCAATAGAGATGTGGAAAGAGGTGTTGTACCAATACTCTGCCCATGGCAAAAAAGAACTCCATTTGCGCGGTTGGTGACTTGCAAAACATCGCAGGTACTGTTCTAGACAGCGGTTAGTGACTTCGGATTGCTCGTCAGTTTAAGGGTGATAGGAGGAGCTCATATGCAAGTTAGTTCCTGACAGCTTAAAAAAAACAAACTATACCAACTTCCTATTTTCTTTATCAAATTTACTTGGCTTCTGATTGGGACCTATCATTATTAGAAAGAGTCATCTCAGAGAACCTTGAGACTGCTTCCTCAATCTTTTGCAGTTTGTCGTTAAGCCCTTGACCCATGCTGCTAACTGTGTTCTGAAGTTGCCCTACAGCAGCTTCTAGACTTTCAATTCGTTCCTTATTGGTCGCCATAAGAAGGAAACGAAAAGAAATGGAAAAGAAAAGATAAATAACCGGGCTCTGATACCAATGATAGGTCCCAATCAGAAGCCAAGTAAATTTGATAAAGAAAATAGGAAGTTGGTATAGTTTGTTCTTTATTCTCCCCTCTTGCTGCAAAGTACATGGTTTTAAATAAAGAAAGAAAAGTAACAACCTCGCCTATTCTCATGCCTATAATCGGCAGTAACGAGATTTATTTGCCTTGACTAGCTAACTAAATTGACCGAGCAATTTACACACTAAGAATAATAAATAAAATAATTGCAGCAGAAAATAAACAATAGCAACAACATTATTAATTCAAGAACTTCCTATTCTTCACAATAACTCTCGTCGACCGACGTATTGGCTTATCAACTTATCTAACTATATATTTAAATTATTAATCCAGGAAGTTACCCTAATCACCTAGCCTAGGATTTTTGAGTAAGATGTTATTCGATAGTGCCAAAATTGTTAAGAATTAGGAAAACATAAAAATGGCTACCTTGTTTTATCTATCCCATTCAAAATGAATATGAAATCCATAAGCCAAGATGGCTAGAAGATATTAATGTAATCTATATTGCTTTAATACTCTATTTTTATTGTAACTTTTTCTATCATGTGACTAAGTAGTTTGATGTTTTTATAGTTGTTACAACTTCAGATGTCCCTTTGTTCTTGCATAGAGAAATTAACATACTATATTTCTACTCATTTGACATTTTGAAAAATTTAAAGATAAAATGTTTGGCTGGTTAAGTAAAATCCTCTTCATTTAGCCTGTTTCACACCTCCAGAGATATCTCATTAGGCCCTCTACACTTAATTTTCTCCAAAGCTCTTTTAATTTCTTCCCTTGTAATACATCGTGTAAAGTTATGATACCTCTCGAACTTGCTAAGATCACTTAAAGAGGTATTATCTTCTATGTCTTTATTAAAAAAATTATAGAAATATCTATGTCATCTTTTCTTGATATTATTTTCAGTCATGAACACCTGTCATATTTCATTTTTTATACAAAGGACTTAATCTAAGTTTCTTGGTTTCTGTTTCTTAACTCTCACCAATTTAAAAAATATTCTTTTATATATTTTTAGTTTTCAATTGTTAGTATAATTTATCGTAAATTCTACTTTTAATATTTGAGATAAACATTAATACTAAAGTGAGTAAACCCCACCTGGCTGGATTTAAAAAAAACTATCGATAGAACTTAGGACAATTGCTTGAAGTTGTCCAGTTCAAGCATAGTAGTAAGGGGTATGTCAAGGGTCAATCCTTTTTGCTAAATTCTCTTCTCATACTTTTTGTGGATTTTGTGACCATGATGAGAGATATTACAGCTACTAAAGAACTTGCATCAGGTGATTGTTGAAAGTGATGCGACTTTAGTGATTTATGAGAATGCTTGGCTGATCTCTTTTAAGTTTGGTTTTTCTGTCAACTTCTTGCGTAGTCCAAGGCCTTGTAATAGCATGGCTGATGCTTAGTGATAGTAATATTACTGTTTTATAACCACCCTATTACAATGATTGGAAGTTTGAAACTGTTAAAAAGGACCTAAGAAAGGAGTCGTTGTGGAACATAATGTAACACCCCAACATTATAGAGTATACATCCAAACATCCAGAGGACATTCCAGTACATACTCTATGACAATGGCATGTTAGTGCAGATATATTCACTCAAATGGCATCATACAGAATAAGGCTAAAAGCTCAAATGGGAGCTTAATCTTTTTGAGTTTGATCATTTTGGGACATCAACTTCAAACCAGCTCATTTAAAGGCTATAATTTCACGAATCTGCTTAATTAAAGACTTTTTTGGATGGAAAGTAGGGCGTGTTTACACGTGCTGTTAAGTTTGAATGAGATATATTACATGGCACATCTACAAAGTTACCATCTTCTGCTCACTTTTACTTCCATTTTTTTAAAAATCCAACCAGCCTCTTCATCAAAACTCGTTAACCACACACATACCCAAGCATTAAAATCCAAGCCTCTCCCAAAAAGTCACAGCTCTCTATCTCTCTTTCTCTGCACCTTTTTATATAGTTCAATTTACAACCCTACAAATAAGCCCAGGTTGGTGAGTTTAAGAGGTTCAATGAGGGAGTGAATGTTATATATATATATATATAGTGGAAAGAGTATAGTTGGGTCAATGAGACCATTGTAGTAGGGACTTTTTCTATTGTTTGCATAATAATCAATGAGTTTAAGAGGTACAATGAGGGTATATATATATAGTGGAAAGACTAGAGTTGGGTCAATGAGACCATTGTAGTAGGGACTTTTTCTATTGTTTGCACAATAATCAATTACCTTGACATTATTTTGGTGATCAAGTACGACGATGAGAGCATCATCTTGTCTTCTATTGTAAGAATCTTATGTTAAGCTAGATGATGAAGAGTTGGACTGTTTATGTCTTTTAAAACTACCTAGTTTCTGGCTGGATGAGGAGGGAGGTGGAAGGTGGCAAGTTTTGATGGATGTAGAAGTTGATGATGATATATTATTACTTGTTGAAGAAGAAAAAGAACTCATGAACGTACCTTGGATTGAGATGATATTAGTTTTGCAGGAAGGAATAGGATGATTGAACAAGAACTCATCAGGCATAGCTTGGTTGGACTGTTATATTAAAATAGTGAAGATTACGGGGAATGGGGCACATGTCATTAATAAGAGATGACATAAATTATGATCTTTCTTAGTTGTTAATACTACTGGACTCCAAGAAAATAGTGATGATATCTATACACATTCATCCAATCATTCATTTATTTTCTTTTCATAAAATTTTCTGAGTAACCAAACAAATATCCATCAGCATTTTTTATTTGGATTGTAACGTAGTTTGCACGATTCCAACATAATACTTTACCTAACATATGGTCTACAGTTTCCAAAACTCTGTCTAGAATAATGTCAACAATTGACGATGTCGAGCACCTACCGTTATGACGGAGTTTCCTCATGCTAGGTAGTGATCTGCTCAACAAACTGTTGCCTAATGATAGAACGAGAAGATCCTTCATACTCTTAACCAATGGGAAGTCTCGCTTGTTATGGAGTACGTGAGTAACTGCCACTATCGTTGGGTTGTTCATCACCAAACCTTCGTCAATTGCGGTGCATGACTTTTTCCTGCCAATAGACGTTAAGTTAAACGGCTTGAACAGGCTTAAAGTCACTAATATGATGTGGCAAACTTTCCATAGCTTAAAGTTGAAACTAGGCAACCTTAAGTTCGGAGTACGAAGCAACTAGATAAAGGTTTTGATCTGGATGATGGCGTTGGTGGTGGGTCAGAGATCGACGTTAAACCCTTACATGCCTTTGTTTGTTTTGGAGGTTTAATGGCAAGTGGAGGATTTCTCGTCGGAGTGGTGGGAACTTGTTAAGACTTCGACATGGTTTTGTGAATTTTGGATGAGTCAACATCCAGAGGGTAGCTTTGAAGACGATGTGATGGATTCATTTCCAGATAGCTTTGATCTGGAAGTGGATAACACCCAATTCGAGAAGATGATGATGACCATGATGGATGATGATGATGGGAGTGTTGACTCGATGAATGGATCTCTTAAAATGGAAAAGTTGAAACTAGGCGACTTCGACGCGTCTGCGAGAGAACACAAAAGGCGCAAAGCTCCCGAGGTCAAGAATTTTGTTGCTTGTTTTTGTGGTTGAAATGCATTATAATGTATTTTGCTTGAAACTGGATATTGTTTCGAAGATAATGAGTAGTTTATTGATGGTATTCTGAACTTAGAAACATTTGAACCTTTAGATTTTTATGATGCTTTAACATATACATCATGTTATAGTAATTTACTAGTAGGTGGATTATTTGGAGCATATATAAGTATGGTATTTGATTTTCAAAAAAAAAAAGCCAACTAATCTATACTTTGTCTTCCCTCCGAAGAAATGAAGATAAACGATAGACTTTGGAAGACATTCTTGATTGGTTCAGTAGATATTTCACATCTAGATGACATTGTCTAGATGTGAAATGGTGCTGGAGAAAAGCATAACAACCCTAGTTGTTTAATATTTTACTAGTACAACATACCACGTTATCTAGTTATTTAATATTTTACTAGCATAACAGCCCTGGTCACTTCCCCAAAAAAGCATCAATCCTAGAAAAAGTGAAAAGTAAAATATATTTGACCTGCATGTAATAGCGTGTGTAAGCACCTTCTAATTTCTATTCAAAAAAGTCTTAAATTGAATAGACTCGTGAAATTATAGCTCTTTATTGACCTGGTTTCAAGTTAATGTCCTTACATGATCAAACTCAAAAAGGTTAAGCCCCAATTTGAGCTTTTAGCCTAAAGAATAATATAATACTTAAAAACTCGACTCCTCATTTAAAAGCAACTCTTCCATTCCATTCATTAACATAATTTACATTGTAACAATACTTTCATTTAAACCAATATTTACATCATCAAACTGTCTAAGAGTTTACTACTCTTTATACAAAAGAGCTACTTGAAATGAAAACTATATAAACATAACTATAACTCTTCAAATGCCAGCTGATAGACCTTTGAGCTATATCTTAATTCAAAATGTTCTTTAAGAGAATCTTAGGAACTAGATCTCCTGTCTCGTACTTGAAAAGCTATGCTGCAATTTTGATGAGTTTTGTGAACTCAATGAGTAAACCATCATTGAAGATTTCACTCATATCAAATACACAGTTATTACACATATAACCAAACTAACAACATTCCTCATCTCAACAAGACATAATCAGAGTCACACATTTCATATAATCTTTCAGATCATATAAATTCCAATCAATAGCATTATCAACAATCACATATCACTTTATCATCATAATTTCATAAAAAGATTCATAATCATATAATTTATGATCATGTGCAAATGCAAATGCTTATGAGACTCCATTTTTATTGTTATTTGTTGTGATTGAGTGCCTTTTAGATACAAATACAAGATATTGTCCTATATAGGGCTCATTTAGATATAGAAATCACAGAAGTAGGCTCTACGTGTAGAATTCTGAGCTTAAAGTTCTTTCAAATTGGTCACTCCAATCACAATGCCTTTATCTGATTATGCATTTAATATAATGCATCAAATCACATAATATGTCATCAATATCATTTGCTTATGATGCACAGACATAATCTTATATTCATCAAACCTTAGTCAGGCATTCAACTTTCGTTGAGTATTCAAAAATCATTCATAATTTGTATACAAACAGAACACTTCCAATACATTTCCAAATATCAAACTCCTCAAACTATTAATGTTCAGAATTCACATACAAATCATAAACAATTCAATAATTGGAACTTAAACAGAATAAATCAATCCTAGGGAAATCATTTAGGTTGACTCACAGTACGCTCCAATATACACTATTGTGTGGATGGTCCGGCAATGTCGAAATGATGGTGTACGTCTTGAGCATCTAAATACACATACATTGTACATATTACTAACTTGATCAAACAAATACATATTCAATTATGTGAATATATATATGTCATGTTCAATGTATGCTCAATGACTTTTCCTGAGTATGTTTTCCTTAATCACAATTCATAATCATTCAAACATCATAGCTTGTTTGCAATTAGGTTAATAACTTAAGTACACTTAATCATGCTCAATTCTTTAACCATACGTTCACTAACTCTCTCCTAGCATAACAGGTATTCACATAATTCCCAATTCTCATTCATTCATTCCTAATGCATTATTTATAACCTTTGGAATACAGTTGCTTTCATGTGAACATCTTCATTCCATTAACACTCCTTCATTTCAAACTTAGATACATTATTACCAAACATTCTTTTCCTTAAGGTATGACATCAATTATCAATCAAAACTTATCACACATTTATCCAACTTTTCCAACATCAAATTAAGTTCATTTTAGGCTCCAATCAAATCCAAATGCATTATAGTTAAGTACCTTATTCTTAATTGGTACAATCATTGCACAAATCAAACATTATTTGAAAAACCACTACCCACAATCATGAGGCACCTCCCTATGATCATGGGCTACCCTTTTCCTACACATTTTCCAGGTTTTTGTCATCTTTATACCAAAGTTTAAAGATCTTCTTTATAGTTCATCAATTATAACTCTATTAGGCCTGAATCTTACCCTAATTCCTCATCTATATCATCTTCAATTCCAGCTTAAACTTAATTAACAACCCACAAATCAATGTCTTTTATACATCAAAAATCAAACTAGAAACTATCATACATTGTCATGTATATAGTTATAATTCCTTGTCAATTCAAGAACACTCTATTGACATTAATTCACCTTCTTTATACATTAAATTCTAGTCCAATTCATCCATAATTCAACTTATAATGCCATGATTTTCATACTCCAAAACACAAGCATAAAAACTTCCAAGTTCATGCAACATTTTCCAGCACATATCATCACCAATATTATATTCATTTCATAACAATTCAAGCATCATTCTCATACCTTTTAACATGCCATAAGGCTCAGATACTTAATTACCTATTAGACTTCCAATTGAACACAAAACTTCATATTAAACCAAGTCTCCATGCAAACAAAATCAACACAAACTTAGGGTGAAAACAAGGTGAATTTTGTGCAGCAATATGAAGATATCAAGAAGCTCGTTTCTTGGCTTTTTGTGAAAGATTAAGGTATGGTTTTTGTGAAAGATTAAGGTATGGTTTTCATGCAACAAGTTGGCTAGGGTTCAAGAAAATTACAGAGGAAAAAGGCTTGAGCAATTTTCGGTGGAGAAGAGAATGAAAGAAGCAAAAACTTGGCTGTTGGAATTGCCCCATCCATAAGCTAGGTGTCATCAACTTACAAAACCATATGTTTTAAGGCATGTAATGCCATTTGCCTAATCAAGATGCTACCACTAATCCACACATTTGGTTGCCATTTGTCACTTGAATGGTTAGTTCACATGTCTCTTAATAACTGCTCCACTTGTTACATAATAATTGGTCCATTTGTCACACATTTAACTATATCAAATGTCACTCAATTATAGGTTTAGTAACCTTAATTTTCCATGTAACAAATTATCCTACCCCTAGGCATTTTTCCTAGTCCAAATGTACATATTAATTCATTAATCTCCCAATCAATAACATTAATTCCAATTTACCAATTAAAATGTAGTCAAACCAAATTCAAGACATAACAATTCAATTCACATTATTTTCACTTAACATTTTTCATACCTCGGGACATGTCAATTGAGTGCGTATGCTAACTTGTAATGTGTGCAAATTACAATTCATGTATGTATGCTATGCAAATAAAATGCATTTCCTTAAATTCTCAATTGTATCATATGCTAACAATGATCTAGGGTTGAATCCTACATATGTTTCAGAAAACTGGATATTACAACTCTCCCCCCTTAAGTAATTTCGTCTTGGAAATTCTTACTTAATTGATCAAAGAGGTAGGGGTACTGATTTCTCATGTGCTCCTCCATTTCCCACATGTCTTCCTCACTTGAATGATTTTTCCAAAGGACTTTCGCCATTGGAATCACTCAGCTCTTTAACTGCTTATTCTGATAGCTAGTTATCTTAACTGGTTTTCAACATACTCAGATTACTTGCAGTTTCAACTTCCTGAGCTAGTAACATATGAGTAGGATCATAATGATATTTCATAAGAATACTAAAATGGAACACATTATGAATTTGAGCCATTTCAGTAGTTAGTGCTAACTTATAAGCCAATGGTCCAACTCTTTCAGTTATCTCATATGGACCAATATACCTAGGGTTGAGCTTAATCTTCTTACCAAATCTTAGCACACCTCACCAAGGCAATACTCTCAGAAATACCTTGTCTCCTACTTAATATTCCATGTCTCTCCTGTGTTGATATTTATAATTCTTCTATCTATCTTGTGCTGTTTTAATTCTACTGCGGATTAATTTCACTTTATCAACTATATCTTTGATTAATTATGGGCCTTCAACAATCCTTATACACTTTTTATCCCAATATAAAGGCGATTAACACTTTCTGCCAGATAACGCCTTATACGGTGTCATACCAATACTACTATGATACTAATTGTTATAAGCAAACTCAATTAGAGCCACATACTAATCTCATGCTCCTTGAAACTCCAATACATAAGCTCTGAGCATATCCTCAACATTTTTAATCTTTCACTCACTCTATCCATCTGTCTAAGGATGAAATGCAGTACTAAAATTCAACTTCATACCTAAAGTTGTCTGTAAGTTACCCTAAAATCTCAAGGTAAACCTAGGATCCCTGTCTGAAACAATAGACACTAGAATTCCATGTAACCTCACTATCTCATTCACATATCTCCGAGCTAATTGATTTAGTGAGTAATTCTCTCTTATTGATCAGAAATGAGATGACTTGGTCAATCTATCAGTAATGACCAATATAGCATCATGTTGCCTCAGAGTCCTTGGCAAACCCATTATAAAATCCATCGTAATCCTCTCCCATTTCCACTCCAAAATAGATAAGGACTATAACTTACCAACTAAAGCCTAATGCTCTGCCTTAATTTTTTGGCAAGTTAAACACTTGGCCACATACTCAGCCATTTGCTTTTAAAAGAGGAGTTGAGGTTTTAAGTATTGTGTTATTCTGTATGATGCCATTTTAAGTGAATATATTTGCTCTAGCATGTCATTGTCATAGGCTATATACTATAATGTCCTCTGGATGTTCAGTTGTATACTCTATGGTGGTGAGTGTTACAATTTTGGTATTAGAGCATAATTTGACATCCATAAGGATATATATAACAACTTATAGACATGATATTTGGTGAGCGATTTAGATAGTAATCACAATTACTTTTGTTATAAGTCATCTGTTATAGGAGATCAAGTTGGAGAGTCAGCTGACATAGAGTCTATACGAGCCAATAGGGAGTCTCATAATCATCTACACATGAATCATGAATTATATGATTATGAATCTTTTTCTGAAATTGTGGTGATAAAGTGATATGCCATTGTTGATAATGTTATTGATTGGAATTTATATGATTTGAAAAAACAAATGAAATGTGTGACTCTGATTATGTCTTGTTGAGATGAGGAATGTTGTTAGTTTGGTTATATGTGTAATATTTGTGTATTTGATATGAGTGAAATATTCAATGATGGTTCACTCACTGATTTTGCAAAACTCATCAAAATTGCAACATGATTTTTCAAGTACGAGATAGGAGACCTAGTTCTTAAAATCCTCTAGAAGAACATTTTGGATTAAAATATGACTCAAAGGTTTGTTAGCTGACATTTGAGGAGTTGTAGTTGTGTTTATGTAGTTTTCATTTCAAGTAGCTCTTTTATATAAAGAGTAGTAAACTTTTAGACTTGATGATGTAAATATTGGTTTAAATGAAAGTTCTATTACAATGTAAATTATGTTAATGAATGAAATGGAAGAGTTGCTTTTAAATGAGGAGTTGAGTTTTTAAGTATTGTGCTATTTTGTATGATTCCATTTAAGTGAATATATTTGCTCTAACATGCCATTGTCATGAGGTATGCATTGGAATGTCCTCTGAATGTTCAAGTGCATACTCTATGGTGATGGGGCGTTACACATAACCTCACAAGACCCAACCCAAATCATATTGTACCCCTTTTACTGTAATTACTATGTTTCATCTTAGGGCTGCAAGAGTTGGAAAAAGTTTTGATCTTATCCCTAATTATATCAACTTTTCTGTTTCAATTAATATGCATCAAAAGGTTGGGTCTAGGTTAGCTAACTCAACGAGTCGAAGAAAATCAAAAGGAAATTCTCCTTAGGCAATTAACAACATTGTACTTGTACTTAAAAATAACAAATATCATAGGTGAATCAGTATTAGAGCATTGTTATGACTAGGGCATGTCAAATATTTAGAAACATTCATATTATATCGTAAATTTATACATATATTTATTTAAAATGTTAAATATATATTTCAAGATGGTACGCATTCTATCTTAGTTCACCGAAATACAAAGCAAAATTAGTTTTACCATAATGACGTATTAATCAAGATATATCAAATACCTTATGAAGATCAATATATCTTTAGCTAAATGGTGAGTTTAAGACTCATTAGTATGAGTATTTGAATAAGGGGACTTCACAGAATAGAAATTGTGTTATCATTTTACCTAAAAAAAAAGATAAAGTAATGTTGAGTAAAATGGTACATTTTATGGATTGATTGAGGTGTTGATAATGTGGAAATCAAAACCTTTCTCATTGTAGTAATCTATAGATATGTAAATGAGCATGGTTTTGCTCTCTTCAAACAGAGATGAGCTCATTGGAGATCTCCAAAAGTACCATGGGGACCTTTTTAGACATAGGGGAATTACACAAGATTATTAGAATCCTCATGCAACAATTAAGTTTAAGTCCTCCAAATCCTAACTCATCCTTTCTTTATAATTGTCAACTAATAACTACGTTTTTTTTAATACCTCATGTAACTCATACGTAAGTGTTATGCTTACTCTCAATATGCTTTGATGGATTCTTTCTTTTACTTTAGACTTTGTTGAACTGTGAAAGCAAATTGCTCACTTTCCTTTCTTAACTTGTCCAACTATATATTTAAATTATTAATCCAGGAAATTACCCTAGTCACCTGGCCTAGGAATTTTAAGAAGATGTTATTCAATAGTATTGAATTGTTAGGAATTAGGAAAACATAAAGTAGCTACCTTGTTTTACCGATCTCGTTCAAAATGAATATGGAATCCATAAGCCAATATCAATAGAAGATATTAAGGTAATCTATATTGCTTTAACAGTTTATTTTAAAGTAATCTATATTGCTTTAATAGTTTATTTTTATAGGAACTTTTTCTATCTTGTGACTAAGTAGTTTGATATTTTTATAGTTGTTACAACTTTGGATGTCCCCTTTGTTCTTGTATAGATAAATTATCATATTATAGTTCTACTTAGTTTGACATTTTGACAAATCTAAGGATTATATTAAAAGGTTTGGCTAGTTAAATAAAACCCTCTTCGCTTAACCTATTCCACACCTTCATAGATATCTCATTAGGCCCTCTGCACTTAATCTTCTCCAAAGCTCTTCTAATTTCTTCCCTTGTAATACATAGAGTAAAGTTATGATACCTCTCGAACTTGCTTAAAGAGATATTGTCTTCTATGTCTTTATTGAAAAAGTGAAATATTTATGTCATCTTTTCTTGAGAACATTTTCAGCCATGAACACTTGTCATGCTTCATTTTTTATACAACGGACTTAATCTAAGGTTCTTGTTGTCCGTTTCCTAACTCTCACCAATTTAAAAATATTCTTTTATCTATTTTTAGTTTTCAGTCGTTAGTATAATTTATCGTAAATTCTGCTTTTAATTTTTGAGATAAACATCAATACTAAAGTGAGTAAATCCTACCTGGCTGGATAAAAATAAATAAATATCAATAGAACTAGGAACAATTGCTTGAAGTTGTCTAGTTTAGGCATAGTGGTAAGGGGAGTCTTATGGGTCAATCTTTTTCGCTAATTTCTCTTCTTATACTTATGTGGATTTTATGGCCATGATGAGAGCTATTATAGCGACTGAAGAACTTGAATCATGTGATCAATGAAAGCAATGTGACTTTAGTGATTTCTAAGAATGCTTGGTTGATCTCTCCAAAGTTTGGTTTTTCTTATTAACTTTTTGCATAGTCCAAGTCCTTGTAATAGTGTAGCTGATGCTCACTAATAGTAATATTATTGTTTTATCACGACCTATTTACAATGATTGGAAGTTTGAAATAATTAAAAAGGATCTAAGAGTGGAGTCATTGTGGAACATAACCTCACCCTACCCAACCCAAATAGTAATGTACGCCTTTTGCAAGCCCATCATTCAGACTATAATTACTAGGTTTGATCTTAGGGCTGCAATAGTTGGAAGAAGCTTTGATCTTATCCTTAATTATATCAACTTTTCTGCTTCAATTAATTTGCATAAAAGGGATGGGTTTGAGTTAGCTAACACAATGAGTCAAAGAAAATTAAAAGGAAATTCTCCTTATAAAATTAACAACTTTGTATTTGTACTTAAAAATCACAAATATCATAGACAAATTAGTATTAGAGCACTGTCGTGATAAAAGCGTGCCAAATATTTTGAAACATTCATATTATATCATAAATTTATACATATATTTATTTAAAATGTTAAATATACATTTCAAGAAGATATTGGACTACCAAGAAGCATTCCATCGTATGGACAACAACCCAGCAAAACAGTCATACATGGCAATGCAAATAGATTTAGCCAAAGCTTTTGACAAACTTAGATGGGAGTTCATATCTGACACACTAAATGATATTGGACTACCAAAGACATTTTGCAAGTTAATCATGAGCTCATTGTCCACTAGCTCAACACAAATTACATAAGAAGGAACAACAGGACCTACCTTCCAACCCAATCAATGGGTTAGACAAGGTGATCCATTGTCCCCATACCTTTTCATCATGTGCATCAACAGGCTGTCACAGGCAATTAATCAAAGCATAAATGTTGGGGAATGGAAAGCAATCACATTTGGAACATAAAATGTACAATTGTCTCATCTCTTATCTGCAGATGATCTACTAATCTTTGCTAAGGCCACACCACAGCAGGTAGTGATTATTGATCAATTCATATCTCATTGTTGCATATACTCAGGTCAGAGTATCAACAAAGGAAAATCCTCTCTATATATTTCAAGGAACACACCACAATGCATAGTTCAGGAACTAGAAAACATTTTACAAATCAATGCAGTTCCACATATAGGCACATACTTAGGCACACCAATCATTCATGGTAGGATAACCACAGCTTCATACAAAGACATAATTTTGAAACTTCAAAACAGGGCACAGCAGTGGGATGCACATAAAATCTCAATGGCAGGTAGACTGACTCTATGTAAGATCCATTCTATCAGCAATTCCTACTTATTTGATGCAAACCACTTGTTTCTTTAACACTACATGCAAAGAAATGGAAAAGATATGCAGGAAATTCTTATGGGGCTCAAACAACTCAGAAAGGAAAACTCCCCTGGTAAAATGGGATGTGATTTGTCAACCTAAGCAAAGAGAAGGTTTAGGTATACACAAAGTAAAGGAACAAAATATGGCACTTATCCTACAACTGGCTTGGGACTTGGCCTCAAGAGAAGGAAAATTATGAACAGAGATCTTTAAGGCCAAGTACAATATAAGAGACATTCCTCACACTTTCCTAGTAAACAAAAACTCACATTTGTGTAAACAACTCCACAAACTCTGGCACATCATATAAGATGGAATCAAATGGGAGCTCAGAGATGGCAATACAATCTCATTCTGGCATGATAGGTGGCTGCCATCAAACATTATACTACAGGAGCATATCATAGGAACCATACTAGTCAACCATCAATAGGAAAAGATCAACCACTATGTAACAAAAATAGGCAATGGGACACTCAAAGACTACAGGAATTGATACCTCAACAAGTCATACAACAATTTCTAGCTATACCCCCACCAAGATCAGAGCATGGCAAAGACATAATATCATGGAGGTGGTCATCTAATGGAAGATTCACATCAAGCTCAACATAGAATAGACTCTGCAACCAACAGTGGGACTCAGAAAATGAGGAATGGAAAGACATCTGGAAACAACAAGTCTCAGAAAGGTTCAAACTATTCATCTGGCACGCAAAAAAGGTAGCCTTATGGACAAATGCAAAGAGATCATCAAGGGATATGGCTCCAATTCCAAACTACCACATTTGTGGCAGTGCAGAAACAATATTACACGTGTTCAGAGATAGCACCAGATCCAAAAACAACCTGGTTACACATCAAACAGAACCTCCCGGCTAAATTCTGGGAGGACAACTGTCATAACTCATGGATCTTATCTAACATTGTCTCCCCTTTATTGCAGGAGGACATCAAATGGTCAACATGGTTCACAATAACATGCTGGTCACTATGGACCGTAAGGAACGGGGAAATATTTCAGCAGAAGAAACACATGCCATTTGGATTACATATCAGAATCGAAACAATGGTCAAAGAACACCACCGTGCATTATAGATTCACACACAAAGGCAGATCCAGAAGAATATCAAACCTGAAGAACTAGACCAAGGGTGGCCTCTTCCATCCAACGCCACACATCATAGGGTCAGAACAGATGGGGCACGCAAGGGACCCAACCAGATCAGAGCGGCAGGCCCTATACTCCAAGATCCAAATGGAAACTGGATTATAGGCGCCGCCATGGCCATCGGATCCTGCAATCCCCTAAAGCAGAACTATGGGGCATCATTTTGGGACTCAGGATAGCGAAGATGGAAAACAAAATCAAAATATTTCTAGATCGGACTCATGAGAGGCAATCAAACTACTTACCGGTAAGAAGCCAGCCCCTCTCGCTGTTCAGACCCTTATAGTTGACATCGGAACACTAGTATCAGAGTTTGAAGGGATAACCTTCAACTACATCAGGAGAGGGTTCAATACTCGAGTAGATGCCCTGGCAAAGCAAGGTCTGGGGATAGAACCACACGATCCAGTGCTCTTTTTCTCAGATCCAAGCCAAGCACATCATCCACCACAGAATAGAAGGCACCAGCCTCAAATCCAGGCGAACGAAGAAGACCAATACACATCTGGACGCCCTAGTAATCAAAGAAGACAAGAAGACCACCGTCCAGATACATCCTAAGAAGGCATCAACGAGAGTCACTCAGATCCGAGAGACGCAGAGCAGAATTTAATACGCCAAACAACGCATTCATTTCACGCGGGTGGTTGTTGCCCCCATTTTTACCCACCCTAGGGGTGTTTTAGTCTTTTCAAACCAGTGCTAGATGGCACCCTCTGACGTTATATATATATATATCTCTGTGTGTGTGTGTGTGTGTGTGTGTGTGTGTGTGTGTGTGTGTGTGCACATTTCAAGATGGTACGCAATCTATATTAGTTCACCAAAATACAAAGAAAAATTAGTTTTACCATAATGACGTATTAATCAGGAAAAATCAAATACCTCATGAAGATCAATATATCTTCAACTAAATGGTGAGTTCAAGACTTATCATAATGAGTATTTGAAGAAGGGGACCTCACATAATAGAAATTGTGTTATCTTTTCACCAAAAGAAAAGATAAAATAATGATGAGTGGGATGGTATATTTTGTGGTATGATTGAGGTATTGATGATGTGGAAATCAAACCCTTTCTCACCATAGTAATCTATAGACATGTAAATGAGCATGGTTTCACTCTATTCAAAGAGAGATTAGATCATTGGATATCTCCAAAAGTATCATGGAAATCTTTTTAGACATAAGGGAATTGAATAAGATGATTAGAATCCTCATGTGACAATTAAGTTTAAGTCCTTTAAATCCTATCTCAACCTTTCTTTATAATTGTCAACTAATAACTATGTCTGTGTTTTAATAACTCATATAGCTCATACTTTAAGTGTTATGCTAACTCGCAATATGCTTTAATGGATTCTTTTTTTTACCCTAGACTTTGTTGAATTATGAAAGTGGATTGCTCACTTTCCTTTTTTAACTTATCTAACTATATATTTAAATTATTGATCCAAGAAATTACCCTAGTCACTTGGCCTGAGAATTTTAAGAAGATGTTATTCAATAGTACCGAAATTGTTAGGAATTAGGAAAACATAAAGTAGATACCTTGTTTTACCGACCACATACAAAATGAATATGGAATCCATAAGCTAAGATAGCTAGAAGATATTAAGGTATTTTCTATTGCTTTAATAAACCATTTTTATAGGAACTTTTTCTATCATGTGACTAAGTAGTTTGATGTTTTTATAGTTGTTACAACTTCGGATGTCCCTTTGTTCTTGTACAGAGAAATTAACATACTATATTTCTACTCATTTGACATTTTGACAAATTTAATGATAAAAAGCTTAGCTGGTTAAGTAAAACCTATTTTTCCTTTCCTTTTCCACACCTCTATAGATATCTCATTAGGCCCTTTACCCTTAATTTTCTCCAAAGCTCTTTTAATTTCTTCCCTTGTAATAGATCGTGTAAAGTTACGATACCTCTCGAACTTGCTAAGATCACTTAAAGAGATATTATCTTCTATGTCTTTCCTAAAAAAGTTATAGAAATATCTATGTCATATCTTTTCTTGATATCATTTTCAATCATAAACACTTATCCTACTTCATTTTTTATACAAAAAACTTAATCTAAGTTTCTTGTTTTCTATTTCGTAACTCTCACAAATTTAAAAATATTCTTTTATCTATTTTTAGTTTTCAATCGTTAGTATAATTTATCGTAAATTCTGCCTTTTAATTTTTAAGATAAACATCTGTGCTAAAGTGAGTAAATCCCACCTGGCTGGATAAAAATAAATAAATATTGATAGAGCTTAGGACAATTGCTTAAATTTGTCCAATTGAGACATAGTAGTCAGGGGATTGTTAGGGGTCATTCCTTTTTGATAAGTTTTCTTCTCATACTTTTGTGGATTTCGTGGCCATGATGAGAGCTATTACAGTGACAGAAGAACTTGAATCAGGTGATCACCGAAAGCGATGCAACTTTAATGATTTCTGAGAATTTTTGGCTGATCTCTATAAAGTTTAGTTTCTCTGTCAACTTCTTGCATATTCTAAGGCTTGTAATAGTGTAGCTGATGCTCAGCAATAGTAATATTACTATTTTATCATGGCCCGGTTACAATGATTGGAAGTTTGAAACAGTTAAAAAGGATCGAAGAGTGGAGTCATTGTGGAACATTACCTCACCCGACCCAACCCGCATAGTATTGTCCCCCTTTTGTAAGCCCATCATTCAGACTGTAATTACTATCTTTGATCTTAGGGCTACAAGAGTTGGAAGAAGCTTTGATCTTATCCTTAATTATATAAACTTTTTTGCTTCAATTAATAAGCATCAAAAGGTTGGATTTGACGTATTACAATAGTGACTTATTAATCAAGAAATGTCAAATAACTCATGAAGATCAATATATCTTCAGCTGAATGGTGAGTTCAAGACTCATCAGTATGATTATTTGAAGGAGGGGACTTCACATAATAGAATTGTGTTATCATTTTACCCAAAAAAAAAGATAAAATAATGATGAGTAATATGGTAAATTTTATGGTTTGATTGAGGCATTGATGATTTAGAAATCAAACCCTTTCTCACCTAAGTTACCTATAGATATATAAATGAGCATGGTTTTGCTATCTTCAAAGAGAGATGAGCTTGTCAGTGATCTCTAAAAGTATCGTGGAGATCTTTTTAGACATAGGGGAATTGAATAAGATTATTAGAATCCTCATGCGATAATTAAGATAAAGTCATCTAAATACTAACTCAACCTTTCTTTATAATTGTCAATTTATAACTACTTTTTTTTTGTATTACCTCATGTAACTCGTACTTAAGTGTTATGCTCACCCTCAATATGCTTTGATGGATTGTTTCTTTTACCCTAGACTTGTGGATTGCTCACCTTCTTTTCTTAACTTATCTAACTATATATTTAAATTATTAATCCAAGAAGTTACCCTAGTCACTTGGCCTAGGAATTTTGAGAAGATGTTATTCAATAGTACTAAAATTGTTAGGAATAAGGAAAGCATAAAGTAGCTTCCTTGTTTTACCGGTCCCATTCAAAATGAATATGGAATCCATAAGCCAAGATGGCTAGAAGATATTAAGGTAATCTATATTGCTTTAGTACTCTATTTTTATAGGAACTTTTTCTATCATGAGACTAAGTAGTTAGATGTTTTTATAGTTGTTAAAACTTCAGATGTCCCCTTTGTTCTTGTATAAAGAAATTAGTATACTATATTTCTACTCATTTGACATTTTGATGAATTTAAGGATCATATTAAAAGGTTTGGCTGGTTAAATAAAACCCTCTTCGCTTAGCCTGTTCTAAACCTCTATAGATATCTCATTAAGCCCTCTACACTTAATCTTCTCCAAAGCTCTTTAATTTCTTCCCTTGTAATACATCGTGTAAAGTTACGATACCTCTTGAACTTGTTAAGATTACTTAAAGAGATTGTCTTCTATGTCTTTATTAAAAAAATTTTAGAAATATCTATGTCATCATTTCCTGATATCATTTTTAGCGATGAACACTTTTCTTATTTCATTTTTCAAACAATAGACTTAATCCAAGTTTCTTTTTTTTTTCCCGTTTCCTAACTCTCACCAATTTAAAAATATTCTTTTATCTATTTTTAGTTTTCAGTCGCTAGTATAATTTATAGTAAATTCTATTTTTAATCTTTGAGATAAACATCAAAACTAAAGTGAGTAAATCCCACCTAGCTGGATAAAAATAAATAAATATCGATAGAACTTGGGACAATCACTAGAAGTTGTCCTGTTCAGGCATAGTAGTCAAGGGAGTATCAAGGGTCAATCCTTTTCGCTAAGTTCTCTCCGCATGCTTTTGTGGATTTTGTGGCCATGATGAGAGCTATTTCAATGACAGAAGAACTTAAATTAGGTGATCACTAAAAGTGATGAGACTTTAGTGATTTCTGAGAATGTTTGGCTGATCTCTTCAAAGTTTGGTTTTTTTGTTAACTTCTTGCATAGTCCAAGGCCTTGTAGTAGTGTAACTGAGGCTCAATGATAGTAATATTACTGTTTTATCATGGCCCAGTTACATTGATTGGAAGTTTGAAACTGTTAAAAAGGACCTAAGAGTGGAGTCGTTGTGGAACATAACCTCATCCGACCCAACCCAAATAGTAATGTACCCTTTTTGCAAACCCATCATTCAAAATGTAAATACTATGTTTGATGTTAGGGATACAAAAGTTGGAAGAAGCTTTGATCTTATCCCTAATTATATCAACTTTTTTGCTTTGATTAATATACATCAAAAGGTTGGGTCTGCGTTAGCTAATTCAATGAGTCAAAGAAAATTAAAAGGAAATTCTCCGTTGGGAATTAACAACACTGTATTTGTAGTTAAAAATAACAAATATCATCGGCAAATCAGTATTAGAGCACTATTATAACTAGGGAGTGTCAAATGTTTAGAAACATTTATATTATATCATAAATTTATACATATATATATTTAAAATGTTAAATATATATTTCAAGATCGTACACATTCTATTTTAGTTCACCAAAATAAAAAGCAAAACTAGTTTTACCATAATGACGTTTCAATCAAGAAATATCAAATACCTCTTGAAGATCAATATATCTTCAGCTGAATGGGGAGTTGAATACTTATTAGTATTAGTATTTGAAGAAAGGAACTTCACAAATAGAAATTGTGTTATCACTTTTACCAAAAAAGATAAAATAATGATGAGTAATATGGTACATTTTATGGTTTGATTAAGGCGTTGATGACATGGAAATCAAACCCTTTCTCACCATAGTAATCTATCGACACGTAAATGAGCATGGTTTCGCTCTCCTCAAAGAGAGATAAACTCATTAGAGATCCAAAAGTATATTGGAGTCCTTTTTAGACATAGGGGAATTGAATAAGATTATTAGAATCCTTATGCAGCAATTATGTTTAAGTCCTTTAAATCCTAACTCAACCTTTCTTTATGATTGTCAACTAATGACTACATTTGTTTTTCAGTACTTTATGTAACTTATATGTAAGTGTTATGCTCACTCTCAATATGCTTTAATGAATTCTTTCTTTTACCTTTGACTTTTTTGAATTGTGAAAGTGGATTGCTCACTTTCCTTTCTTAACTTATCTAACTATATGTTTAAATTATTAATCCAAGAAATTACCCTAGTCACCTGGCCTAGGAATTTTGAGAAGATGCTATTCAACAGTATTGAAATTGTTAGGAATTAGGAAAACATAAAGCAGCTACCTTGTTTTACCGACCTCATTCAAAATGAATATGGAATCCATAAACCATGATGGATAGAAGATATTGAGGTAATCTATATTGCTTTAATGCTTTATTTTTTCAGGAACTTTTTCTATCATATGACTAAGTAGTTTGATATTTTAATAGTTTTTACAACTTTTGATGTCCCCTATATTCGTGTATAGAGAAATTATCATACTATATTTCTACTCATTTGACATTTTGACAAATTTAAGGATAATATTAAAAGTTTGGCTGGTTAGATAAAACTCTCTTCGCTTAGCCTGCTCCACACCTCTATAGATATCTCATTAGGCCCTCTTCACTTAATCTTCTCCAAAGCTTTTTTAATGCCATCCTTTGTCGTACATTGTGTAAAGTTATGATACCTCTTGAACTTGCCAAGATCACTTAAAGAGATATTGTCTTCTATGTCCTTATTAAAAGAGTTATAGAAATATCTGTCATCTTTTCTTGATATCATTTTCAGTCATGAACAGCAGTCATATTTCATTTTTTATATAATGGACTTAATCTAAGTTTCTTGTTTTTCATTTCCTAACTCTCACCAATTTAAAAATATTCTTTTATCTATTTTTAGTTTTCAATCGTTAGTATAATTTATCGTAGATTCTGCTTTTAATCTTTGAGATAAACATCAATAATAACGTAAGTGAATCCCACCTAGCAGGATAAAAATAAATAAATATCAATAGAACTTGGGATAATTGCTTGAGGTTGTCCAGTTCAGGCATAATTGTGAGGGGAGTGTCAAGGGTCAATCCTTTTCGCTAAATTCTCTTCTCATACTTTTTTGGATATTGTTGCCATGATGAGAGTTATTATAGCAACAAAAGAACTTGAATATGGTGATCACTGAAAGTGATGCGACTTTAGTGATTTCTGAGAATACTTGGCTGATCTCTTCAAAGTTTGGCTTTTCTATCAACTTCTTGTATAGTCCAAGGCCTTGTAATAGTGTAGCTTATGCTCAGTGATAGTAATATTACTACTTTATCACAACATAGTTACATTGACTGGAAGTTTGAAACAGTTAAAAAGGATCTAAGATTAGAGTCATTGTGGAACATAACCTCACCCGACCCAACCTAAATAGTAATGTACCCCTTTTGCAAGCCCATCATTCAAACTGTAATTACTATGTTTCATCTTAGAGCTACAAAAGTTGGAAGAAGCTTTGCTCTTATCCCTAATTATATCAACTTTTCTACTTCAACTAATATGCATCAAAAGGTTGAGTTAGCTAACTCATTGAGTCGAAGAAAATTAAAGGGAAATTCTCCTTAGGGAATTAACAACATCATACTTGTACTTAAAAATAACAAATATCACAAGCAAATTAGTATTAGAGCACTGTTATGACTAGGGCGTGTCAAATATTTAGAAACATTCATATTATATCATAAATTTATACATATATTTATTAAAAATGTTAAACATATATTTCAAGATGGTACGCATTCTATCTTAGTTCACCAAAATACAAAGCAAATTTGTTTTACCATAATGACATATTAATTAGGAAATATCAAATACCTCATAAAGATCAATATATTTTCAACTAAAAGGTGAGTTCAAGACTCATCAGTATTAGTATTTAAAGAATGGGACTTCACAAAACAGAAATTGTGTTATCATTTTATCTAAAAATATATAAAATAATGATGAGTAAAATGGTATACTTTGTGAATTGATTGAGGCATTGATGATGTGGAAATCAAACCCTTTCTCATCATAGTAATCTACAGATATGTAAATGAGCATGGTTT
This sequence comes from Erythroxylum suave, assembly GCA_027563595.1. Classification (NCBI taxonomy): domain Eukaryota; kingdom Viridiplantae; phylum Streptophyta; class Magnoliopsida; order Malpighiales; family Erythroxylaceae; genus Erythroxylum; species Erythroxylum suave. The sequence goes on from JAOSBN010000003.1 coordinate 30,404,769, forward strand.
CGCTCTCTTCAAAGGGAGCTGAGCTCATTAGAGATCTCCAAAAGTATAACGGAGACCATTTTAGAAATAAGGGAATGGAATAAGATTATTAGAATCCTCATGCGATAATTAAGTTTAAGTCCTCTAAATCCTAATTCAACCTTTCTTTATGATTGTCAACTTATAACTACATTTGTTTTTTAATACCTCATGTAACTCGTACTTAAGTGTTCACTCACTCTCAATATGCTTTGATGGATTCTTTCTTTTACCTTAGACTTTGTTGAGTTATGAAGGCGGATTGCTCACGTTCCTTTCTTAACTTATCTAAAGATATATTTAAATTATTAATCCAGGAAATTACCCTAGTTACCTAGCCTTGGAATTTTGAGAAGATGTTATTCAATAGTACTAAAATTGTTGGGAATTAGGGAAACATAAAGTAGCTACCTTGTTTTACCGATCACATTCAAAATAAATATGGAATCCATAAGCCAAGATGGCTATAAGATATTAAGGTAATCTCTATTGTTTAATACTCTATTTTTATAGTAACTTTTTCTATTATGAGACTAAGTAGTTTGATGTTTTTATAGTTGTTACAACTTTGAATGTCCCTTTGTTCTTGTATAGAGAAATTAGCATACTATATTTCTACTCATTTGACATTTTGACAAATTTAAAGGTAAAAGGTTTGGCTGGTTAAGTAAAACCCTCTCGCTTAGCCTGTTCCACACCTCTATGGATATCCCATTAGGCCCTCTACACTTAATCTTCTCCAAAGCACTTTTAATTTCTTCCATTGTAATACATTGTGTAAAGTTACGATATCTCTTGAACTTACTAAGATCACTTAATGAGATATTGTCTTCTATTTCTTTATTAAAAAAGTTTTAGAAATATCTATGTTGTAAAACCTTATTACCATAAATTACATACCGGAACACCCAATGGATATTCTAGTATATAATCTATAATAACGATGTATTAGCTATCACACCTTCACTTTATAACATGGCAATATATCAAACTTAGTCGTGACATCAACTACTACATATAATTGTCACTAGATTTTAAAATCAAATATCAAACTAAAATCCTCATTTCATTTCATTAAACCAAACGTATTTACATTATAGCTTTTAAACATCTATACATATACATCAACATATCCTAATACAGAATATGCTACACGAAAGAGGAAATTACACAAAAAGTCTATCTAAAGTCTTCAATCTCAGCTGACAGACCTTTGAGCCATTTCTTCTTCACAAAAGTACAATAATTAAGCTTCTTGTAATCTCTTAATCGCTAATGTCCTCTCTCTCAGTCCTGAAATGTCAACGTGCGATTTTGGGTGACTTTTGCGAACTCAGTGAGATAACCATCATCGATGATTCACTCAATTCATGTAACACTTTATAACATGTAACAAATATTTCACATCTTTGTATTTTACTAGAAATATCACATATCACATTCTCATTCAAATACCAGGTACTCATACATTTTAATCAATCAAACATATGTATTAAAATGTATGGATTAAAATGTATATGTGATGTATGTAAGACTCACTTTCACTTATTATTGTTGATGTTATGACCGAGTGCCTTTTTACTAGCTCATATCCCTTAGTGGATACCGAGCTGTACCAGATAATGTCCTATATCCTGATACTGGGTACTTTCATAATTGAGCCTGAGGCTCTTATCACAGTCTGAGCTTTAAGCTCTTTACACTGGCAAACTCCAATCACAACTACCTTTATTTTTCATGCATTCATGTAATGGAATGCTTCACATTCAGATATATATAATCAGTCGCTTGATTTCACTTTTACTTTCACATTCATATACATCATCAGACCTTGGTCCAACATTCCACAATAATGAAATATCACTTATTCATTCAAATTCATAAACAAGGAGCACTTTAATATCACAATCATCGAATCAGAATCATTTGACCTTCATGTCCGGAATCCAACAATCAAATCACATTCATTGATAATTCAAATTAGAAATTAAGTAAACAAATAATTAAGTGAGACTGTCTAGGTTACTCACGGTTTGCTCCAAAAGCTATTGCCTAAAAGTTCTAGCAATATAAGGAAGTGGTCGATCTACTTGTTCTTCTATGTACAATCATATACAAAATTTACACATTCAGATAAATAATCAATCATAAATACATTCATGAATGTATCATGTATTATGCATGTTCAATGACAATTTCTCGGGTATGTTTCTTTAATATACTTTATAAGCAATTTCAACACCTTCTGAACATTCTTTAATCTCAAAAACTCTTTACTCAACTTACGCCTAGACATTAAAATCCTTAGAGATAGAATTAAAATTTGATTTCTTCATAAATTTGTAACCAATGTCTCTAGTTTACTCCAAGTCAAAAATCATTCCATTTGGATATATACAGATCAAGATATTGTCAAAATACCGAAGCATGTTCAGTGAAAATATTCCAGTTATGAAATTCCAAAATTGTTCATCATTTCCGTCCCAGTTTAATCAATCAATCTCTCCCAAGTGATTTAATATGGTTATAATTTTTGGTGGAGATTTAAAACAATATGTTTCGAGTCTAATGGTTTAAGTCCCATGTCATTTGGAGGTCGGGTGAAGAAGTTATGGTCAAAAGATCAAAGGATGTTCAAAACCATTCAAAGTTTCAGAGTCGCAACTTTCGTCTTTCAATAGTGGAGTTGCGATCGTGCCTTCCTTCATTTCTCATCAGAGTCACAATCGTGCCTCAACACGATCTTGACTTCCTCTTTCTTTTAACAGAGTTGTGACGGCCTACTGCATTTTCTTCTTTCTTTTCTTCATTTTGTGCCATTTTTGACCCATAACCAGCCATTTTCAGATAATACTTCCTTCTAATAAAATGTTCTTATATGTCTTAAGTTTCTAACTCCATCACATTCACTCATTTTGGTCTAGTATCGTGCAAGTTATGATCAAAATACTACTACTCCTTATATCTCCATAGATTTCTACTCTTAACTTCCAGCTAACTTTCAGAGCTCTTATGGATAGAATCTAAACTTGACTTCTTCAAGAAAGTTGTATAAGAATGTTTCTAGTTTAATCTGAATCAAGAATCAACGTATTTATAAATCTAAAGATCAAGTTATAATAAGAATACCGAAGCATATTCGTAAAAGTTCTCCAGCTCATAACATTCCAACAGACTTCCACACTTTCCTCCTATTAATCACTTTCAAATCAATTCAGATAGCTCTAAATTTTTATGGAGAGAACTTTTAAGTTATTTGAAATTCAGAAGAAAAAGTTATAGCCAAAAGACTTAGAGTTATTTAATGAAATACTCTAGTTCGTAATTCATGCATGCAACCGCCACCATTTTCTCTCTCTAAAAGTCAAACCTTCATCTTCTTCACTAAACTACACTTCCTCTTTTTTTCTTTCATTTTCTTCCATTTCCAGATTTACACACTTCTAACACATCCAATATGCATTTCTAACTTCTATACAGTCCCTAATCAAATCAAATTCAAGTTTACACTTCAAAAATCACAAATCTGAAACCTTACAAATTCTCTCTCTCTTTCTACTATATTTTCCATATTTTGATTCTTACTTCATTCTTCTTCAATCCACATAATCAATTCTTCTAACTAAATTTTGGCTCATCATCACAAAACAATTTGAAAATCCGATTCTCATACCTGTCAATTTCTGTCTTTGCATTTTATCAGTACAAAATACAGCATATTTAATACATCAATTTTTCAGCACTTTTGTATATTCAAAACAGAACCTATTTCACAAGTCTTTCATTTATCATCTCATGCATTAGCTACCAAAACTTCAGTTCTCTAAGAACTCATGCAAGTATCTATTTATGAACGTTAAACAATCATCATCAGAATCACTTACTTGATCCAGTAATTAATTCTAGCAATAAGAGGGAATCAAGTATACAAAAAGCATAACAATTTGCTATTCGGTACTGAAAGTTTCTTCACAGTGAAGAACAATAGCTACAGTACACTTTCCTTACTCAAAACATCAGAATACATATAGGCTTTGCATGTCTTTCACGTGTCTCTGTTCACGTGTGCCATTTATCACTAACTTATACAATCTACATGTTACAATATAAATGGTCCATTATTTCTAGTCCAAAAATACTCCAAATTCCAGAAATTCCTAAAATTCACCAAAAATTCTGAAATAATCATAATAGTCTCCAAATAAAATTTTAGTGCAAATAAGTCACAATTCACATTTTAGATCAATTAATCATACCCGAAAAATGTCAATAAATGCATGTACAATTATTTTATGTATTAAAATAAATATTCACATATGTGTGAATATATTATGATGCATGAGCATAAAATTACACTTCTAATTTCTCACAGTATACTCAATTCACTATTTTAGGGTCTAACCCTGAACATGGGATGTCACATATGTCATCATTTCTTGATGTCATTTTCAGTCATAAAAATCTGTCCTATTTCATTTTTTTTATAACGGACTTAATCCAAGTTTCTTGTTTTCCATTTCCTAACTCTCACCAATTTAAAAATATTTTTATCTATTTTTAGTTTTCAATCGTTAGTATAATTTATCGTAAATTATGTTTTTAGTCTTTGAGATAAACATCTATACTAAAGTGAGTGAGTCCCACCTAGCTAGATAAAAATAAATAAATATCGATAGAACTTGGGACAATTACTTGAAGTTGTCCAGTTTAGGCATAGTAGTTAGGGGAGTGTCAGGGGGGTCAATCCTTTTTGCTAAGTTCTCTTCTCACACTTTTGTAGATTTTGTGGCCATGATGAGAGCTATTATAGTGAGAGAAGAACTTGAATAAGGTGATCACTAAAAATGATGTGACCTTAATGATTTCTGAGAATGCTTGGCTGATCTCTTCGAAGTTTGGTTTTTCTCTCAACTTCTTGCATAGTCCAAGGCTTTGTAATAGTGTAGCTAATGCTCAGTGATAGTAATATTACTATTTTATCACGACCCAGTTATACTGATTAGAAGTTTGAAATTATTAAAAATAATCTAAGAGTGGAGTCGATTTGGAACATAACCTCGCTCGACCCAACCCAAAAAGTAATATACCCCTTTTGTAAGCCCATCTTTCAGACTGTAATTACTATGTTTGATGTTAGGGCTACAAGAGTTGGAAGAAGCTTTGATCTTATCCCTAATTATATCAACTTTTCTACTTCAATTAATATGCATCAAAAGGTTGGGTCTGAGTTAGCTAATTCAATGAGTCGAAGAAAATTAAAAAGAAATTCTCCTTATGGAATTAACAACATTGTTCTTGTACTTAAAAATAAAAAATATCATAGGCAAATTAGTATTAGAGCACTGTTATGACTAGGGCATGTCAAATATTTAGAAACATTCATATTATATCATCAATTTATACATATATTTATTTAAAATGTTAAATATAAATTTCAAGATGGTACGCATTCCATCTTAGTTCACTAAAATACAAAGCAAAATTAGTTTTACGATAATGACGTATTAATCAGGATATATCAAATACCTCATGAAGATCAATGTATCTTCAACTAAATGGTGAGTTCAAGACTCATTAGTATGAGTAGTTAAAGAAAGGGACTTCACAGAACAGAAATTATGTTATCATTTTACCCTAAAAAAATAAAATAATGATGAGTAAAATGGTATATTTTGAGGTTTGATTGAGGTCTTGATGATGTGGAAATCAATCTTGCCGTAGGAATCTATAGACATGTAAATGAGCATGGTTTCGCTCTCTTCAAAGAAAGATGAGCTTGTTGGAGATCTCCAAAAGTATCGTGGAGACCATTTTAGGCATAGGGGAATTGAATAAAATTATTAGAATCCTCATGCGACAATTAAGTTTAAGTCCTTTAAATCCTAACTCAACCTTTCTTTATGATTGTCAACTTATACCTACATTTGTTTTTTTGATACCCCATGTAACTCATACTTAAGTGTTCCGCTCACTCTCAATATGCTTTGATGGATTCTTTCTTTTACCCTAGACTTTGTTGAATTATGACAGCGGATTGCTCATGTTCCTTTCTTAACTTATCTAACTATATATTTAAATTATTAATCCAAGAAATTACACTAGTCATTTGGCCTAGGAATTTTAAGAAGATGTTATTCAATAGTAGTGAAATTGTTAAGAATTAGGAAAACATAAAGTAGCTACCTTGTTTTACCGTCCACATTCAAAATTAATATAGAATCCATAACCCAAGATGGCTAGAAGATATTAGGGTAATCTCTATTGCTTTAATAATACATTTTTATAGGAACTTTTTCTGTCAAGTGACTAAGTAGTTTGATGTTTTTATAGTTGTTACAACTTCGGATGTCCCTTTTTTCTTGTATAGAGAAATTAGCATACTATATTTCTACTCATTTGACATTTTGAAAATTTTAAAGATAAAAGGTTTGGCTAGTTAAGTAAAACCTCTTTGCTTAGCTTGTTCCACACCTCTATATATATCTCATTCGGCCCTCTATACTTAATCTTCTCCGAAGGTTTTTTAATTTCTTCCCTTGTAATACATCGCGTAAAGTTGCGATACCTCTCAAACTTGCTAACATCACTGATAACTTGCATTTTGTGCATGTCAATTATTTGTGTTTTATGTTCTTTTGATAAGCTTTTGTGATAGTTTGTTTGT
>JAOSBN010000003.1:30411550-30423320 GCA_027563595.1 Erythroxylum suave
AAACACCAACACCTAAATTTCACATGAGAGAATGAGTGAAACATTGCGAGGGTGTGGATGCTATTACTTTTTACTTGGGCATTCCTGATGCGGTTAACATTCCTAATTAATTAGGAGATCGACCTTCATGTGTTTGTTTGTTTAATTCTAAATTGCATACATTAACTTGAGAAGTGGTGAGTGTAGTTGAAAGAATTGTGATAAGATGATGAAGTGTCTCGATAATTTGAGTTGATTGAATACTTGAGGGCAAGTATTGTTCAAGTGTGGGGAGTTTTGATAACTTGCATTTTGCGCATGTTAATTGTTTGTGTTTTATGTTCTTTTGATTGGCTTATGTGATATTTTGCTTATGTTTCAATGGTAATTCGTGTCTTTGTATGTTCTAGGTGATAAAATACCAAAGTGATACAATTTGGAGTGAAATTGGCTAATCTAGAACTAGAGAGGATTTCAACATGACCATGTTGAAGGTGACGCAAAGTTGGTAGATTGCTACTTGCGAATTTTGACTTAATTACCTTGAGATTTAGGTCTCAATTGTACAACCCTTTTTGTTGACGAAGTCAAGTTGTCTTATGCTCATGGGGGCTTTAATTTGACATTTAATTGGGCCCCACTTTATTTATTAAAAAGTCTAGACCATTATGGGAGGGGCCCACTTTATGGAAAGAAGACCTAGACTCACTTGAATGAAAAAGGAGACAGCGGCAACTTTTTAAGGGAAGGCAGCAGCAACCTTGGGGGAGGTTTTTAACAGCTTGACTTTGAGAGGGACTTGGGATACTGACTTGGAGGGACGTGTTTTTGAAGAAAGATTGGAGACTCACATGACGAGAATAGCGATAGACACTAAAAGAGAAGGAGAGACTGACTTTTTGAAAGAAGACAGCGGCAACAAGACTTTTGGGAAGAAAAGAAAGTGATTTACAATCCAAGGGAGTGACGTGTTTTACAATCAGCTGGAAATAGAGGTGATTACGACAGTAGCTTTAGGGAAGAGATTTTTCACATTTTCCTTTTAATAGAACTCTTTATCTTTTAATCTAGTTATGCGTGGCTAACTTTTAATCTAGACAAGGTACCTTACATTTGAGTTATGTAGTTTGTGAGACTCCTTGATTTAATTGTTTTCGTTTGTTTCTTATGTTTGTTTAATCTTTGCGCTTTAATTGATTTATTATTATCGGGTTTGTTGATTAATTAGGCCTATTAATTGATTGACTTGATGATAAATTGCCGAATAGATTAGTTAATCTGTGATTGCTATCTATCGAAGTGGCAAATTAATTTCAATTAAGAAATTAATGAGATTAAATAATTTAGTCTAAATAGATTGCGGCTTTTCCGATTCTGTTGACTAAGATAAGGGTCCATTAGAGCCTACGGCCGCCATAGATTATATTATGTGGATCTTTACTCGGGAATAGTCTAATTAGTTAGGGTAATAATCTGCGGAGCTTTACTCATGGTTATCGAATAATTACGAATGGATTGGTTGATATGTGTTGTTCAGTATCTGCTATAACTTTGTCCATAAGAATGAACAAAATTTATATTTTTGAGTCTATGATCAAATTACATTATCAAACGGAGGAGTACCTTGGCTAGGATTATCTTTATATTGTTTTCAATCTTTATTTTTAATTTTTCTTCTGCGTGATTACTACGTGATTTCGTGTTCTAAAATTAATCATTCCCCCAAATCAATTCCTTTTTTTTCATTTTCATTTTTATTTTTATTTTTATTGTTTTCACACAAATAAACAATTGCTACATTGATCTCTATGGTTCGACCCTATTCACCACTTTACTCGTTTAAGTGTTCAAGAATAGGAATTTATTTTTATTGGTTTGACACGCCATCAATATATGCTCTGTAATCGCCACAGTTCTAGGCTCATGATAGAGTACTTTACATATTCCTCTCTGTCAAAGTATTGACATAATGTTGATATTTCTCCACCATCTATAAGCAGAAAACAATAAAGGTAGAGAAATAAATTTCACAACAACCCCTCACAATGTGACAGCATGCCAAATAAGTGATTGCTATCAACCTTTGATTTCAAGTCCAATTCAAGATCTATAAACCATTTATATAACTACATGCACCCAAAAAAAATTATAAGAGATAGCATTCTTTCACCTAATCATCAAAATACAAAGTAATTGCAATTAAACAATACCATTACCATTAAAGAGATAGATTGAGATATGATTGCAAAAGAATGTAAACGACTAATAAACAAACAAACCTGATTTGTATTAACCAAAACTAAATCTATGTCTCGAGCTTCTCCCAATGAATTGTCTTTAGTAGAAACCATTAATCCACCATTCTCCTGCCTCGAGCCATGATCTTTGCTTTAATCGACATAAAATTCAGTAGACATTCCATGAATTAACCCAAAAGAGGGATGGAAAGAGTCTTTTTTGAAGGGAGGTATGCAAGAGAGTGGAAGAAACAAAAGCGAGAGAATGGAAGAGAAAAGGTATGCAAGAGAGTGGAAAAAACCAAAACAAGCGAGTGGGAAAGCATACCTAAGCCCTTAAGAATCCCAAAGCTTGATCTAGGATGGGGATGGTGTGTTATTGCCATAAAAGATTCTCAAAATGTCTTATCAAATAAAAGAGGTCAGTAATTCCCTCCATGATCATTGGTCCATTGAAAGCTTCAAGCTTTTAAATGATAAGTATATACATAAATTTTTACTTTTCTGCTTCAATTAATATGCATCAAAAGGTTGGTTATGAGTTAGCTAACTCAATGAGTTGAAGAAAATTAAAAGAAAATTCTCCTTAAGGAATTAACAACAATGTATTTGTACTTAAAAATAACAAATATCATAGGCAAATTAGTATTAGAGCACTATTATGACTAGGGCGTGTCAAATATTTAGAAACATTCATATTATATCATAAATTTATACATATATTTATTTAAAATGTTAAATATATATTTCAAGATGGTACGCATTCTATCTTAGTTCAACAAAATACAAAGCAAAATTAGTTTTACGATAATGACGTATTAATCAGGAAATATCAAATATCTCATGAAGATCAATATATCTTTAACTAAATGGTGAGTTCAAGACTCATCAATATGAGTATTTGAAGAAGGGGACTTCACAAAATAGAAATTGTGTTATCATTTTATCAAAAAAAGATAAAATAATGATGAGTAAAATGGTATATTTTATGGTTTGATTGAGGTATTGATGATGTGGAAATCAAACCCTTTCTCATTGTAGTAATCTATAGACATGTAAATGAGCATGGTTTCGCTCTCTTCAAAGAGAGATGAACTCATTAGAGATCTCTAAAAGTATCATAGAGACCATTTTAGACATAGAGGAATTGAATAAGATTATTGGAATCCTCATGCAAAAATTAAGCTTAAGTCCTCTAAATCCTAACTCAACCTTTCTTTATGATTGTCAACTAATAACTACGTTTGTTTTTTAATACCTCATGTAACTCGCATTTAAGTATTATGCTCACTCTCAATATGCTTTGATGGATTCTTTCTTTTACCCTAGACTTTGTTGAATTGTGAAAGCGGATTGCTCACTTTACTTTCTAACTTATCTAAATATATATTTAAATTATTAATCCAGGAAGTCACCCTAGTCACCTGGCCTAGGAATTTTGAGAAGATGTTATTCAGTAGTACTGAAATTGTTAAAAATTAGGAAAACATAAACTAGCTACCTTGTTTTACTGACCACATTCAAAATTAAAATGGAATCCATAAGCCAAGATGGCTAGAAGATATTATGGTAATTTATATTGCTTTAATACTCAATTTTTCAATCATGCGATTAAGTAGTTTGATGTTTTTATAGTTGTTACAACTTTGAATGCCCCCTTTCTTCTTGTATAGAGAACTTAGCATACTATATTTCTACTGACATTTTGAAAATTTCAAGGATCATATTAAAAGTTTGGCTTGTTAAGTCAAACCTTCTTCGCTTAGCCTGTTCCACACCTCTACAGATATCTCATTAGGCCCTCTACACTTAATCTTCTCTAAAGCTCTTTTAATTTCTTCCCTTGTAATACATCATGTAAAGTTCCGATACCTCTCAAACTTGCTAAAATCACTTAAAGAGATATTGTCTTCCATATCTTTATTAAAAAATTTATAGAAATATCTATGTCATCTTTTCTTTTTATCATTTTCAGTCATAAACACCTATCCTATTTCATTTTTTATACAACCAACTTAATTTAAGTTTCTTGTTTTTCGTTTCCTAACTCTCACCAATTTAAAAATATTCATTTATTTATTTTTAGTTTTCAATTGTTAATATAAGTTATCGTAAATTCTACTTTTAATCTTTGAGATAAACATTAGTACTAAAGTGAGTAAATCCCACCTAGATGGATAAAAATAAATAAATAACGATAGAACTTATGACAATTGCTTGAAGTTGTCCATATCAGGTATAGTAGTGAGGGCAGTGTCAGGGGTCAATCCTTTTTGCTAAGTTCTCTTCTCATACTTTTGTGGATATTGTGGCTATGATGAGAGCTATTACAATGACAGAAGAACTTAAATCAAGTGATCACTAAAAGATATGCGACTTTAGTCATTTTTGAGAATGCTTGGCTGATCTCTTCGAAGTTTGGTTTTTCAGTCAACTTGTTGCACAGTCTAAGGATTTGTAACCCAGTTACATTGATTGGAAGTTTGAAACTATTAAAAAGGACCTAAGATTGGTCATTGTGGAACATAACCTCACCCACCCCATCCCAATTAGTAATTTACCCCTTTTGCAAGCCCATCATTCAGACTGTAATTACTATCTTTGATCTTCGGGCTACAAGAGTTGGAAAAAGCTTTGATCTTAACCAAATTATATCAACTTTTCTGCATCAATTAATATGCATCAAAAGGTTGGGTTTGAGTTAGCTAACTCAATGAGTCGAAGAAAATTAAAATGAAATTATCCTTAGGGAATTAACGACACTGTATTTGTACTTAAAAATAACAAATATCACAGGCAAATTAGTATTAGAGCACTATTATGACTAGGGCATGTCAAATATTTTAGAAACATTCATATTATACCATAAATTTATACATATATTTAAAAAGTTAAATATATATTTCAAGATGGTACACATTCTATCTTAGTTCACCAAAGTAAAAAGCAAAATTAGTTTTACCATAATGACGTATTAATCAGGAAATATCAAATACCTCATGAAGATCAGTATATCTTTAGCTAAATGGTGAGTTAAAGACTCATTAGTATGAGTATTTAAGAAGGGGACTCCACATAATAGAAATTGTGTTATCATTTTACCAAAAAAATGATAAAATAATGATGAGTAAAATGGTATATTTTATGGTTTGATTGAGGTATTGATGATATGGAAATCAAACCCTTTCTCATCGTAGTAATCTATAGACATGTAAATGAGCATGGTTTCACTGTCTTCAAAGAGAGATTAGTTCATTGGAGATCTCGAAAAGTATCATAGACATAGGAGAATTAAATAAGATTATTAGAATCCTCATGTCACAATTAAGTTTAAGTCCTCTAAATCCTAACTCAACCTTTCTTTATGATTGTCAACTAATAACTACGTTTATTTTTTAATACCTCATGTAACTCACACTTAAGTATTATGTTTACTCTTAATATGCGTTGATGGATTCTTTCTTTTACCCTAGACCTTGTTGAATTGTGAAAACGGATTGCTCACTTTCCTTTCTTAATTTATCTAACTATATATTTAAATTAGTAATCCAGGAAATTACCCGAGTCACCTGGCCTAGGAATTTAGAGAAGAAGTTATTCAATAGTATTGAAATTGATAGGAATTAGGAAAACATAAAGTAGCTACCTTGTTTTACTGACCCCATTCAAAATGAATAGAGAATCCATAAGCCAAGATGGCTAGAAGATATTAAGGTAATCTATATTGTTTTATTACTCTATTTTTATAGGAACTTTTTCTTTCATGTGACTATGTAGTTTGATGTTTTTATAATTATTACAACTTTGATTATCCCTTTTGTTCTTGTATAGGGAAATTGGTATACTATATTTCTACTCGTTTGATATTTTGACAAATTTAAGGATCATATTAAAAAGTTTGGTTGATAAGTAAAACCCTCTTCGCTTAGCCTGTTCCACACCTCTATAAATATCTCATTAAGCCCTCTACACTTAATCTTCTCCAAATCTCTTTTAATTTCTTCTATTGTAATACATTGTGTAAAGTTGAGATACCTCTTAAACTTGCTAAGATCACTTAATGAGATATTGTCTTCTATGTCTGTATTAAAAAAGTTATAGAAATATCTATATCATCTTTTCTTGATATCATTTTCAGTCATGAACACCTATCCCATTTCATTTTTATACAACAGACTTGTTTTCCGTTTCCTAACTTTCGCCAATTTAATTATATTCTTCTATCTATTTTTAGTTTTCAATCGTTAGTATAATTTTTATTGTAATTTCTGCTTTTAATCAATGAGATAAACATCAGTACTAAAGTTAGCAAATCCCATCTGGCTGGATAAAAATAAATAAATATCAATAGAACTTGGGACAACTAATTGAAATTTTCCAATTCAAGCATAGTAGTGAGGGGAGTGTCAGGTGTCAATCATTTTTGCTAAGTTCTCTTCTCATACTTTTGTGGATTTTGTGGCCATGACAAGAGCTATTACAGGAAGAACTTGAATTAGGCGATCACTGAAAGAAATGCAACTTTAGTGATTTCTGAGGATGTTTGGCTTATCTCTTCGAAGTTTGGTCTTTATGTCAACTTCTTGCATAGTCCAAGGCCTTGTAATAGTGTAGCTGATGCTCACTGATAGTAATATTACTATTTTATCATGGCCCTGTTACATTGATTGGAAGTTTGAAATTGTTAAAAAGGACCTAATAGTAGATTTGTTGTGGAACATAACCTCACCCGACTCAACCCAAATAGTAATGTACCCCTTTTTTCAATCCCATCATTCAGATTGTAATTACTATGTTTGATCTTAGGGCTACAAGAGTTGGAAGAAGCTTTGATCTTATCCGTAACTATATCACCTTTTCTGCTTCAATTAATATGCATCAAAAGATTGGGTCTAAGTTAGAAGAAAATTAAAAGGAAATTCTACTTAGGGAATTAACAACACTGGATTTGTACTTAAAAATAATAAATATCATAGGCAAATCAATATTAGAGTACTATTATGACTAGGGCGTGTCAAATATTTAGAAACATTCATATTATATCATAAATTTATACATATATTTATTTTAAAAGTTAAATATATATTTCAACATGCCATTCTATTTTAATTCACCAAAATACAAAGCAAAATTAGTTTTACCATGATGGCATATTAATTAGGAAATATCAAATACCTCATGAAGATCAATATATCTTCATCTAAATGTTGTGTTCAAGACTTATCAGTGTGAGCATTTGAAAAGGGGGGCTTCACATAATAGAAATTATGTTATCATTTTACCAAAAAAGAGATAAAATACTGATGAGTAAAATGGTATATTTTATGGTTTGATTAAGGTATTGATGATGTGAAAATCAAACCCTTTTTCGTCGTAGTAATCTATAGCCATGTGTGTCTCCAGCTTATGATAAAATTGTAGAAAGATATACCCAAGAAAGGACAATTATAAATACCTGTATGTGAAGTTTGACGGATGATGGGGAAAAGGACATGCACTGACTAGTCGTGGCCAGGAAAAGAAAATAATGAATATATTGGACTGTGAGGTTAACTACCACTTTGAATAGTATGCTCCTTGGCTTGTCTTGTTTTTGGTAGATGCAGAGAGACCCCATTCATTTATCTTTATTTCCCTTCTTGATATATGCATTAGTCAATTTATAGCCCGGCGAGAGACTACTCCAACACATCGACCACTCTCTCTTACACCATAAAAGAGACCGGCCTATGTACTCTTTTGGTGGGGCTCTTCAACGCTACAACTCTGAAACATTCTCAAGATCTCTTATAAGTTTGGTAGACCTTATTTTGACCTCATAATTTGCTTGATAGTGACTTCACATTAGAGTTCCAGCGTTTCATTACAAGTTCTCTAAAGCAGATGGTCCGGGGATGTAACATTTAGATACCTGGAAGTTTGCTTAGAGTCTAATACGAATTTGTCATTACTAATTAAAGGTGTAGAAACATTAAACGAAGTCAATATTTACCCTAATCCTAACGAATATTAGAGTGGTTATTAGGGTTGCTCGTGGTCCACTAAATCTTCATGTTATCATTCTCCTCAGTTACTCCTTAGAAAAATATGGGGACCCAGAAAGTCAGACCCTTGACAGCAGTCAGTTTGCTTTAAATTTGTCAAAAATTGACATTTCTTTTGGTTGACTGCGTCTATATACGATTAGATAGATCTATTCTTAACCATAGTCATGAAACATTGCTCCAAAAGTCAAGTCACTTACCTTTCAGCCTTTAAGGTGGTGAATGGCTGATTTAGTTCATTTATGCCTTATTGTTCATTCAATTCAAATAAGATCATGCCTGAATTCCCTGCCTTGGCTTTTCTTTGCGATCCCCACAGGCCATGCCTCATAAGCAAAGATGAAATATGAGTAGCTTCTTATGCTATTTCCCACAGGCAAAAGAAAATACAAAGGATCCATTAAAGGGACGGATGTGAATGGATGACTACGGTCTTTTGAGCTTGAATTGCACTTAAAGTGGGATTTGGGATTTGGGTTCTCTAAATGACACCCCCTCTATTAAAGGCAAAAAGATTTCACGTTTTCTCACTTGGAGTGAAGATATATACATATATGCCACATGGTAAGGACCACATGCCACACAATCCAAGGGCTTAACTATGAATTTAGTAACATGTAAAGATAATAGTTTAGCAATTACCAATGTGTGTAGCACCGATTCCAACAATTTAAGATTATCTCATAATCGGAATGATCAAATTATTATGCAGAAGAGATATGGTTGGCTAAAAGTTGGCTAGTCTAGAAAGAATGCCCCTCAGATACAGCTTTATGCGATGTTTTTATATGCACCCTCTACAAACAGACATCAGGAGGCAAAAAGCGGATTAATGACTGATTGGTGGCAAGAGATTATTTTAGTTTAAAGACTACGGTAATCGCATTCAAGTCTTGTAAGGCGTCAGTTACTTTTAATGAGGTAATTTATTCATATCGGAGCATTTTTATTTATACAGATTCTCATGTTGCATCTTCTACGGAGCTGCGTAAATGGTTTAATAGAGGCATATACATAATACATATTGAGGTAAAATGCACAGTATTCACTCAGAAAAACGTTTATTTTTTCATATCCATGTTATTGGGAAAAAAAAAAAGTAATGGTAGGACTACACAATTGGCACAGTGGGTGGCTGCTAGAACTAAGAACCCCAGCAATTATTACAATTCCCAGTCTGGATGGAGATTCACTTAGAAAGCTCGTAGGGAGCTTTTGGATTATGAAATTGAAAATGGAAATAAATGTTCTTTACCCATATCAAGATTTGAAATTATATATAACAATTATATCTAAGTCATATAGGATTAGGCGAGCAATTTTAATTTAATTATAAAGAAAATCCCAATTCTTAGCAGCTTCCAAAGGTAATCTTACAATATTATGTTGTGCTACAAATTTACAATATAAGAATTTCATTCTCAATTTTGCACTTGTACTTGAAATTTTAATGATTTTTGTTATATTCAATGATTCAAAAATCAAATTGATTTGGTTGATTTAAACTTGAAAATTTTTGACTTGACTAACTTTGTAATTTGGCTTTTAACCTTTCAGTTTGATTTACTTTAATAATTTATTTTTTAAAATTAATCAATTTATTAATTAATCGGTCAATTTTGTAAACTAATTAGTTTTTATAAACTAAAATAGATTAGTTAATTTTTATTTAATAGTCTTTCTTTTTAATTAAACTTTAAGTTAAATCTAATCTCCTTCAATCATATTTCAAAATTTTCAATTTTATTTAATCTTTAATCGACTTATGACGGTTTCATACTAATTGAACTTTTTAAACCTTAAATCTTTTTTTATTGGTTTAACTTTGGGTTAAGTTTTTAAAAACATTGGTTATATCTATACTAATTAAAGTCAATTTTTGCATATTTATCGATCAGAATTTTTGTTCTTATCGATGACTTTAGTGTTTTTACGCCCATAGTTAGTAGCTCAGTAATATTCAATTGTTTCTTGATCTGGCTAGAGTTTTTTTTTTTTATAATCAAGTATCTTCATGCATGACCAGTGATGTAATCATTCATAATATTAAAGCTAAAACCCTAGATTCTAGTGGTTGTAACTTACACTAAAGCCCCGCTACAAAGACAAACTAAAAAAATTCCTAGCTACAGTGAAATTACTGAATCCAAGCCACCTAGGGATTGAGTGCATAAGGTGAAACTTGAAACTCTAGAAAATTAAATGTGGAATATTATTTACATGGGGCATGCCTATTTAGGTAGGTCTCAATTTAATTACTATATCTGGAAATAACACAGAGAAAAGAATTAATTTGTTTAGTTGAAGAAAAGGATAGAATAGTTCATATTAATATTCTTCCGATAATAAACGTAAATCCATATTTGACTGTGTCTAATGGATAAGATAATTTTGGTTTAGAATGCGAGTAATGATAGAAATAAAATACAGGTCCATATGAACAGATGGCCATCACCAGCGTAATTGATGAGGTGAGCCAGTAGACGGCTAACGGCGAGAGGTGTCACATATCATTTAT
The DNA here is from genome assembly GCA_027563595.1 of Erythroxylum suave. NCBI lineage: Eukaryota > Viridiplantae > Streptophyta > Magnoliopsida > Malpighiales > Erythroxylaceae > Erythroxylum > Erythroxylum suave. The sequence continues at coordinate 30,422,329 of JAOSBN010000003.1, forward strand.
ATATAATATGCAGGAGAATCGAAAAGGCTTAATTAGCTGGTCTTTAATATTTGTACTCTTGAATCGTGGCCATTTGATTTATATATATATACATATGTAATGCAGGCCATAGACTATATATATATATCATCACCAAGCAGAAGACAGCAAGTTGGAAGAGCAAGGGTTGGCAGCATTGTAAGGAGTCACGATTCGAATGCTTATTCTTAGCAATGCACTTAGCATATTTTAATGTGTTCATGACTAAACTGCAAGCAAGGTAGGTTCACATGGCGGATTCTTGGTGGGTAGACAATAACCCCTGTATATTAATGGCTCAGAGAATCCCAGTTCAGTTTTGTTTTCTTGTGGAGATTTGAGAAAAGATACGATAAAAATTGTGAGGAACTTGTCATGCAGTAACGTGGGCAGGCAATGTCTGGAGCCAATCAATGATTCACTTGTGTTCTTATGGGGATATGGACCCCCAAAACAAAATCCCAGTTAATCAATTTTAATTATAACTAGCTCCTTTAAATATATTAGTGTACCTTGGTTCAATATATATGTAGGATTCACTATTCTAATGGACCAACCTACAATAGGACCACTAGCGAAGTACATCAGGAACCAGCTTGGACATGTTCCACAATGTCCTTAATTAGCTGCTGGCTTCAACTTGTACACTTCATATTTAAAGAATAGGATTATAGATATATAGTTTAGGGCATTAGAGCCATGAGCTCTAAGTCACTCTTATATTGCCAACATCATGTGGAGAATTTATTAGGATGGGGACTCGATTCATTTATGTTACTATGAGTATATTCTTTGATCCCTTCAATCATCGTGGTAGTGAGCAATGTTATGAATATCGTACAGAACTTGGTATCAGATTGAGTTCTGAAACGAAACTGTACCGGTACCGGTCAGTATCGGATACCGTTTTGGGTAATTTTTAAAATTTATAAAATAGTCCCTAAAATTTTTAAAATTTACAAAATAGTCCATAT
>JAOSBN010000003.1:30423420-30466027 GCA_027563595.1 Erythroxylum suave
ATACTTTATTAATAAATATTATATTAAATATTAAAATAAATTTATTTTATTTTTTATTTAATGTATAATTATTATTATTAGTAATAAAATATTTATTTTATTTTAAAAATAAAAATTATAAATTATAATAAAAGTTGAAATAAACAAAAAATTAAAAAAATTTGAAAAAAGAAGAGGGGGGAGACGGGCGGGAAGTAAGAAGTTTTTAAAAATTTTATTTTTTTATTTTTTTTTTAAATTTAAATTTTGAAAATTTTACAATTTAGTCCCTACACTTTTTAAATTTTTCGGTACCACCTGGTATTTGACTATTATTTACAATACCGGCCGGTATTTAAACCCAGTACTAAAATTCAAATTTTGGTACCGTTTTTCGGCCGGTACGGTACGGAACTCATAACCTTGGTAGTGAGGGAGTTGGAGACATGACATGTAAATGTGGCACACGCACAAATGAGGGAAAACAGCTTTTCCCTGAAAACCGTAGTTTCCCGGAATTCAAAATGGATGATTTTTAAATGATCAAGTTAAGATGCAGCAATTTTGATTAAATGGTTTCGCTATTTTTATAATTTTGAAGTTATTCGCTATTTTGCAGAGGTTTGGAGAGAATCATAATATAGATATCCTAAACTTGTGATCTTATGATTTATACATGTTAATATATACTTTATTAGACGATAAAGTACATAATTTTATACATATTTTATGTGTGGTTAAATTTTATTTTTAAAATTTTACTAAAAAATTATCAGTGATATAAAATTATTAAAAAATACATAATTTATTAATTATCAAATCACAAAAGTTTTACATTCAATTCAATCACAACAAAATTTAACAAAAAAACACTATGATTTCACTACTAGTTATGTTTGAATTACCTTGCTTCCATTTGAAGCAGACACGTATACACTAATGTCACTTTTAACATAAATGAAGGGAATCACAAAAGTTACTGGTGACTCAGTTGTAATTACGATATCAAAGGGGAATATAAAAGAATGGAAGGAAGGTAAAATTAAGAAATTACTAAAAACACGTATGTAGTTAATTGAGAAAGACTGTCCTTTCCATAGATTCGAGAGACAAAGTTTGGTAAAGATCTGCCACTCGAGACGGTGCGTTATCGCCATAGAAGATTCTCAAAATGTCTTATCAGACAAAAAAGGTCAGCGATTCCCTCCATGATCATTGGCCCATTGAAAGCTTCAATCTTTCAAATAGTTTATACAAATGATAAGTATATACATACATCTATATATATATATATATATATATATGAAAAGAAATCCAACTGAAACCCACCTTCTCTCAAAGGACAGCCCTGAAAAAACGTCCCATCAGTAATAATTTTTTTCTATTGCTAACACACTAGGCACTAGGCAGGTAGATAAATGGATATATAGGGAACTAAGAGCCTAACATTGTAAATGAAATTCATAGCAGGCAAATAGTTCAATGACATCAATACGTCTAATCATATTATGACTCATATCTACCTTTACACACTTGGACCATCTTTGAGCTTGTCCCCACCCCCAACCCCAACACCAACACCTCCCTAAAAGAGGCGCATTAATTAAGAGACAATAGCCATGCTATTTGACCGTTCAAATCTAATCTCTTATTTTTAGAGCAAAACAACAAACCAAACTGCATCAAAACTTTTCTTCGAACATTAAGAAAACGAGAGATTAGTTTAAGAAACCCCACTTAGATAAAAGTGGTTAGATCCTTAAAAACTAAACTTTGTCCTTTATCATACCGACATAGATCCTAGTGTGTATGTCCCTATTACATGATTAAAGGGTAATAATCACCTTTTTAAGCTTATAAACAACTATCATTAGGCAATCCCACTAATAAACAAATTTTACAATATAAAAAGAACTCTTTGTATGAATCACGGAAAGTGGCCGCAATGGTTACACCAATATAGTGGGAGATAAAGTGGATTCTGAGATGAAAAAGAGAGAAAAGCCAGCAACATGCTCTGCCTGTGGCAAGCCAACGCGATGGCCATAGAAGTCAACTGCACTTTGACTTGAATGGATTTAGTGGGACTAGATTACTGCTCTCTGCGTATATATTTGTAGAATTCTACAAAAGTATCCTTCCGTCCTTAAATATTTAAACATGAGGATCGTGAATATTTTAATATTATGATTCAAGTTATACTAAAACGAGGACTATAAGTATTTATATTTCCTTTATCATGAATTATGAATAAGAAAATTGATTGTCAGGATAGGATAATTTTGGTCAATATATGTTCTTTTCTCTTTTCTCCAAGCATTAGCTTCTTTGAATTCCCACGACCCATTGAAGGTAGGGTTTTCCAAAATTTTGACCCTAACTTATATATACTTGTGTTGGTGATTATAAAAAATTCAAAGTCCATTTGATCTTATATTCTTAGTTTTATTTTAATTTTTAAATTAAGTAAAACAAATTGTTTGGTTGAGTTGCAGGCTTTTATATTTAGTTTTACTCTCTTCATATTGTCATAATTTATGAATTAGAAATTTTGATTTTCGTTTTTAGTGTTTATTTTTTATCGTTCGATTTTATTATTAACTATATATATATTGTTTAAATATTTTGTGTTATTTAAAGATGAAAACTATAAAATAGATAATTTAATTAATCAATCAATTTTTATAAATAAATAAAAATTGATTTGAAAAATTAAAGTAGCTGAAAATTGATGATTTTTTAAAATATATTTTAAATTATAAATATCATAAAAATTCATAAATTGTAAATATATAATATGAAATAAAATTTTAAATATCTTAATTCTAAAATAGTATCTTTCATTTTTAATTAAATTGTATATTAATAAACAAATATTAAATTAAAAATAAATTTTACAACATTTTTTTACTTATTTATTAACAAGTACAGTGAAGTTAGTATTCATCTTTATTCATAAGTATTTTATAATAGATTAAAATAAAATTAGTTATTTAATTAACTCATAAAATTAATTTATTATTAATTTTTATTTGAAATATAATTATTACTAGTAATAAAAGTGTAATTAAATTGAAACAATTAAATAAATTTTTATTTTTTAAAAAAATATAAACTAAGATTAGGAAATCAAAATGAAAAATTATAATAGTAAACTAAAAGTGAAACCAAACTATTCCTTAATTAATGTTCTTATAAATTAAACACCAAATCCCTAAAAATAAAAGGATGAGCAAATTCAAAGCACTCATCATATCAGATTATCACTCCTAGACCTTGCCATTGCTATATTTAGATGAAACGTTTACAATTAAAAAGTTAATTAATACGCTTTATAGTAATTAAGGTGATAATGTAGTGATCACAACAAACATTTTAATTCAATAATTTAAAATTAGATTTAATTATTTTAATTAACTTTGATGATTACAATGACTTCTTGATACATCAAAAATTACAAACATTTGTAAGTATATCAATTGATATACTTTTCATGATTTAAAGTTTAAAACATAGTAAACTTAATGGTACATTTCCTTTGACCATTAAGTTAAACACTGTCGCTTAATTGACCTGGTTCCAACATCTGATTTAAGGCTTGGTTCCAATCTCTAGCTTAGGACTTGTGTTGAAGTATTTTGCTTTTATTGTGCCTTCTTTTGAAGATCTCAAACTCTTTGTTCTCTTAAAATTGTTTAATGCTTTATGCTACACAATTGTATAATATTATGTTGGAGTCCTTTGATTGAGCATTAAGAGAAGATATCATTGTCCTATTTCCTTTTGCATTTCTAACCTTACTGCACTATAGGAAATTTTTTCGAAAACGAATGGAATTGCTTGGCTAAAAAACAAATAAAGACAACAAAAAGAAAAATGTTTGGTCTTAGATAATATTGTAGGCCTTGATGATGCAAGCACTTGCACTAGAAGAGTTTGCTAATCATAACTCAAAATTTTAATTATGGATCAACATCAACCATAAATTTATATTAATGGAGAAAATACAGAAAAATACATGATTTGCTATGCATTGAACATGGACAACCTCCTGAAATTTTCGATAAGCTTTCATGAATGTTGTACATCTTTATGATGTTAACATTTTTTTTGCATTTTTTAATGCACAGGCCTCTTAGCGAGCCAAAAAAATTGAACATCCACGAACTTACTTAAACAATTAGCAAGAGACTTTAGCAACTATTTGCAGTGACCTTATTAGATTCTCCCATCACAAGCCTAGTAAATAATTAACTCACATTGATTATAGTCCATTTCTTCACTGACTTTCAGCTCATTTAAGTAGATCCCTTATTGACCTTCTTTATCATCTTTATTATGGATCAAATTTGTTTTTTTGAACCTTAATTTTATAAATGACTTGTAATTAATAATTTTCCAATTAAAAAATACTAATATTCTCCCATTGGACAAATATTAATTACAATAATTGTAACAACAATAAAAACAGTAAAAGTGGTTAAGCAAAATCAATGTAAAAGTCAACCAATTTAAAACATTTGACCTAAAGATAATGAAAGTCTATCATTCAATCTTGTAAGTCTTTCGATACCCAGAAGAATCAAATACATGTATCATATGTGACATAAATCCAATACAATCATATATATCTAATACCTTATTAACATGAATGAGAAAATAGAGAGTCCAAAAACTACAATGATATATGCATGATCTAAAATGTATTTGTTGGTCTCAATTTCTCCAAACTTTATGCTAAATTGCATTAGAGAAATTCATTTTCTCTCACTGAATGGTAAAATGCATTAAAGAAAACCCTTATAAAATTAAATACTTATATCCTGTTATATCTTATCAAATTCATAGATTTATGTATATATGTATGTGTCCTAGAGACATAAGCTCAAGTTCAATCAGTATATATATATGCCTAATTACCTGTAAAATACTTAAGATCAACACCTGTATTATGACAATGTACAACAAATTGTATGACTGAGAACAAAATAATGATCATTAATAAGTATAAAAATATACTTTTATAATACATAAATTTGTACAAATGTATTAAGAGCAAAAATAGTGATCCCCAACTAAGAGTGTTTAAGGACTTCAATAAACTCATATTATATATATGTCCTAAAAAAATAAATGCATTAAGTCCTTTAGTTAAAGGATTAGCAAGCATAGACTCACTCTTTAAATGCTCCACCTTAATGTCACCTTTATGTATTAGTTTCTTTATGATCAGATATTTGACCTCTAAATGCTTAGACCCTGTAATATTCTTATTGTTATTATTGAACAATACAATAGAAAGAATATCACAATATAACTAAATGGGTCTAACAACTGAATCAATCATAGACAACCCAAAAAATAAAGTTCCTGAGCTAAACCGTATGTGAAGCTATGCAAAAGAATTCTATAAACTCTACATGCATGGTTCAAGAAGTTACTAGTGTCTAATTAACACTCTTCCATGATACGACACCATCTGTTAACATAAAAATGTACCCTAATATGGATTTCCTATCATCTGACCGCATAGCAAAATTTGAATCCGTATAACTTACGAGATCTATAGTATTGTCTTTCCTAAATGTCAATATGTAATCCTTAGTTCACTTCAGATATCTTAAAACTCATTTAACTACATTACAGTGGTTTATTCCTGGGTTAGTTGTATACCTACCTAGCAATCCAACAACAAGTACAATATCTGGTCTAGTGCAAACTTAGGCATATATCAAACTACCAACTATACTAGAATAGGTACATTCTTCCTCTCTATATCATTCTTTGGATATTGTGTTAAAGATGATGTCTCACTATAAGAGATATGTCCTGCAACAGGTTTATAATAATCCATATTAGACCTTTGCAATATTTGCTTAATGTATGATATTGAGACATATTCCAATTAATCTGAATAACTAGGACAAAAAATGTTTCACTAAGATCCTTTATATCAAAATTCTTAGTTAAAAGCTACTTAACCTCATACAATATGGTTAATTTGTTTGATGCGAGCAAGATATCATCAACATATAAAAGTAAAAAGATGACCTTGCTCTCCTAGCCTTGTAATACAAGCATATTTTAACTTTATTTTCCATAAAGTCAAATTAGATAACTACCTCATCAAACTTTAGGTAGCATTGTCTAAAGGCTTGTTTCAAATCATAATGTATTTTCTCAATTTACAAATCTTGTTAGTTTTATCTTGATCTTAAAATCCTTCTAATTACCCCATATAAACCTTTTCACAAAGGTATCCCTTCAGGAAAGTGATTTGGAAATCCATCTAATATAGGTTCATATCAGAATGAGCAATTATTTCCATAATCACTCATACCTTATCATGCTTCCTGAATTGCATCAAATCTCTCATTGTATCCCACCATAAATCCACATAAGGTCCAGAAACATCTTCTATAAAAGTAATTAGATCTACTATACGCCCAATATCATAGTTTTGTTCACCTAAATATACTGGTAGTCAAATGAGATAGTAATTCTTCTCACTCTAATGAATCTTCTTAATTGAATTGGTTCACTATGCTCTTGTATCTTAGGAACCTTATTTTGTACAAGAATGGGCTCCTATCCCTTTACTAATATAGTATTGAAACTTAGTCCACTAGTTTTGACTATATGAGTGATGAATATGAAATAAATGTAGTATCCACAGTTCTATCATCTGAAAGGTGAGAATGACCACTCTCATTAAGATGAGATGGATGACTCTCATCATAGACGTTATGCTCTAAAAACTTAGTTATTTATGATTTCATTATAGATCCTCCATCTCTACAGTAAAATATTTATCTCTTATATTGTTCAAGATATCCAACAAAATAACAATGAGTGAAACGAGAATGCAACTTATCTTTATGAAGATTATACAAATGTACCATTGCAAGACAACCCCATATACGAAAATGAGTGAGGCTAGGCTTAAAACCCTTCTAGATTTTAAAGGTGTTTCAAAAATTGATTTGTTTAAGACACTATTAAGTATATATAAGTCAATCTTTATGGATGCTTTTCGACCACACTATTTTGTTCAGAACTACCTAACATAATGAACTGAGCCACTATTCCATATCATTATGTATATTTGGCAAATAGACCTTTTTCTTGTCTAGACCTCGTGTCTGCCATAATATTCACCTCCACTGTCAGGTCTAATAATCTTAATTGACCTTCATAATTGGTTCTTAATTTCAACCTTAAAGATCTTGAATTTGTCAAGAAATTCAAACTTTTCTTTAAGTAAGAACACATATCTATAATAAGAATAGCCATCGATAAATGCTAGAAAATATCTTGAATTACATAATGTAACTTTATAAGGTCAACATACATCTGTATGTATGAATTCTAATAATCCAGAAGCATAACTTGACTTTTTTTCTTTATTTTGTTCAACTTACCACTGTAACAGTTAACAAACATTTTTAGATCATCATAATCTAGAGTTTGGAGAATGTTATCCTTGCCCAATCTCTTAACTTTATCCTTGGAAATATGACCTAACATTTTATGTCATAATACGTATGGCTTCTCTTTTATTAAGATTCTCTTTCTAGTGACCTGTTCAACAATATATGAAGAAGCATACATGTTACTGGGGCAAGACACAATCTATATAAGTCATATGACAAGAACGCAGTACCAATATGTTTTGCATTGAAAGATAACTTTATAACAAAATTTTCAATTACAAAACTATAACCTTATTTATCCAAAGTAGATAAAAAGATCAAAATTTGTCATGAAACTGTCATTCAATACAAGCTTGAACATATATGAAACTGTCATTTAATACAAGCTTCAACTCTGTATCAAGGTTTAAATAAACATCCACAAAAGTTATTACATCATATTTTTTATTATTGCCTACCACCAGCTTTTCCTCCACCCTATTTGACTTTCTCTTTTGTATAAATCTCTACATTGTAGAAGCAATATGATTAGAGTTTTCACTATTTAGCTACCAAGATCTTAATGTTCCTATAGCAAGATTAGAATTATATATCATACAAGCCATGGAGTTACCAGATAGCTCTTTCCTTTCTTTCTAGGTCTTATATTTCTAGCATTCCATATTCTTTTATCCCTTCTTCTTACAAAAAAAACACCTTAGACTCGTACTCGTTATAACATCTGCAAGACCCCTAGTAACACTAGATTGTCCAACATCTACATATAGAGGAAATTTAGGTTTCTTACCTTTAAATTTATGGGGCTTCAGTTTTTCCTTCCTATTAGTCACTATTAAGGTTATACGAGTTTTATTCTTCAACTTTTATTCTTCAACAACATAATGGGTTATCAGTGCATTTATGTCCCAAGTTTCATGCAGAGAATTAAATGTGGTAACCAGAATGCCAAACTTTGAAGGAGGTGTATTCAGAGCTTGGTGACCTATACAAGCATCAAGAATATAAATAAACGTCTTTAGCTTAGTATGGGGGTAGATCATCATAATTATGTAATATTTCACTCCCATAGCTCTTGTATATCTCATAGAGTACAATTCCTTTAATAAGGTACCTATTTCAGCATTAAAAGATACCTTATATCTTTGTGAGACGTTATTGAGGAAATCCTTTGCTATGTTGGTTTCTAGAAATCACTTAGTAGATGGTCTAGTATGGATCTCTTTATGATCAAATAACAAATCCTATTTGACCTTTTACTAGCTACAAATGATACTCTCTCAGCCTCTGAACTGATATGTGTAGGTCTTGATGGCCTATCCTTAACCATGGCCATATTGATATATCTCATCTTTATCACAAATTCCACATCTTGCTTCTATTTTTTAAAATTGAAACTAGTGAGGGTGTGACATTATTATTATTATAGAGAAGGTGAATACAAAATTGATAATACAATGATTAACGCAAATGTAGGATAAAATTGATACTCAAAGTCACAAGATAGTATTTGTACTGAGCATCTTATCGCACATACCATAAAGCTCTTATGGGTCGAATGCATAATATATACAGATAAAACCTCTACATAAAAGCATTAGAGTACAAATCATTAATTTTTATGATCTTACCACTTGTGAACGAATATATCACTTAAATAATGACTTTTCTCAATCTTTTGCCTTTATATGTATTTTAAAATCTCATATAAAGCCAATACCTATGAGTAGAATAACCAAACACAAGAGAGATATCCCCAAATATACAAGCAAAACAATTCGAATACTAACTTGAAAGGTCACTGCGATGATTACATTCTCATTAGTACCTAAATTGATCCACAAGCGTAAGGGACATATGTGTATGTTATCCTCACATACTTCTAAATGAGCCTAAAATATGTAATTTACCATTTATAAATGTCAAATCCTTGTGTACATACTCATTATCACATATTGGTGTTGAAAACAATATCAACAAACTTTATTTGAGAATTCATCATAAAGAAAATCCCAATAGCATGATAATCATCCGATAAATAACAATGCACCTTGTAAGATACCAAAACTACATGTATCTCTTTTATTTCAAGTCAAATGCATGAAAATTCACTCAATCTGGCTTAGATAACCTTATTTGATTTTTTAAAAGTTAAATCTTATTTATTAACAATGTAATTAAATCCAGAAAATAAAAAACTTACTTTATAAATTCACAAGACCCAAAAAATCAACCTAAAATAACTTGAGGGATCATTATATTAATTTTAGAAATTTTGAATTTTTTCCTATAGTGTACTGATATCAGTTACAGATGGCGCGAGTAAAGCATGTGTCAAAAACTCATATGTCTCTAGATGCATACCACACACCAGATTTGCATAGATATGCGTTGTGTTTAGGATACATGGATTGCATGGTGGTATGTGCAAATGTGCCAACCACCTTAGGCATGTGTGTCCTACGCATCGAACATGTGTACAAGAGCTAGCTCTAACTTAAGAGTTGTAAAAAAGCCAAATTTTTGCAATATTTTTTATGATTTTTCGATGGATTCCTACAATATTTCATAAAAAATAACCTAAAAGTCCATTTTTGACCGTGCAACATTTGTTCAAAATCAATTGAAACAACAAATATGCAATTTGTATAAGCCAAAACATATTAATTCTCTAATTTACTTATAGAGAAATTAAAAAATCTCTATTTAAATTCATTCAATCATAGGACTACTATGATACCAAGTGTTAGTCATAATAAACACTTCTATAAACTTGTATTAATGGAGAAAATAAAAAAATAACCAATTTACGGTCTATCGAATGATGAACAAGTTGTTGAATTACTTGAAGAAGCTCCTTAACGCATGAATAATCTCTTGAAACTTCCGATCAACTTTTACGAAAGTGATATATATATCTTAATGCCTTTTTGCGTCTTTTTGAATGCATAGGGCTATTAACAGGTTAGAGAAACTAAACATCCATAAACTTACTTAAATAGGCAATAGGAGACCTTAGCAGTTATTTATAGTAAATAGTAACTTTATTAGTCTTCCCTATCTCAAGTTTAATAAACAATTGGTTCATACTGATTAGGGTATATTTTTATTACTGAATTTCAGCTCATTTAATTGTATCTTCTATTGGACTTTTTTCATTATCTTTAATTCATATCAAATTTGATTTTTTAACCTTAATTCTATAAATGATTTGTAATTAATAATAGTCAAGTTAAAAATCACTAACAGAGTTCTCTGACTATAAAAAGTTATAAAGCAAAAACCGACTGATACTCGATCATTGTCCGTATCAGATCATGTTGCAATTGAGTGACTATAAGCATTGAGAATGAGATACCTATAAACAATTAAATTGTCTTACACATTGTGTACATATACGCACTACTGTATCCAATAATAAATGACGTGTGTTCTTCACGTTTATACTAATCTAGTCTAACATATATATTTTTGTATCTCTAGTAAAGAGCGCCAATCTTCCAATTATCATTTTCAGATCTTCAATCTTTATCCGTTATCAGGGTGTATTGCATGATTGGATAGTGCGCTTCAACACTTTTAGAGATTATCAATTTGTGAGTTTTGCCGACAAAATTTTAATAATAATTTGCAAAAGTTTTGGACTTTTTTTTTTCAATCTCATTTCTTTGAATATTCGCTAGGTTGTTTTGTATATTCTGGGGCTAGCTCGTTTTCGGTTGTTAGTACATCAATTAACAAGCTTAGTCATCCAGGCATTCTATGAGATTGTAACATAGAAGATATATAGATACAAATGATTTGAGAAAGAAAAGACTAAAGAAAAGTTTGAACTAGAATATGCATGCCTAGGTAAATTTTTTTTTCCTAATCTACTTTTGTAGAGATCTACTGATTATTGGAATAATTAAACCCGACAAGTTATCAAAATTTCGTCTTTGTTCATAAACGAGGAAGCATTGCTTCTAGAAATGTTTGATAGTTGTATGGGTATGTGTATAATATGTAAATAATAATATATTTCATTGTGATAAGATTCATTCAGTTGCGAATAGATACTATTGTTACTACCAACTACTACCTAAGTCATTCTAAGAAATGTCTATTTCACTATACTGTAATACTATGCATGTCATTCTAAGAAATATCTATTTCATGACACTATAATTTCACTTTATGTGCCACCCCTTATTACATTTAAGCGTTACCTAAATATCATATGAAGTGCCATATTAATTGGAAGTCACTAGTTAAATGCATGTGTTAATAACTTAATACTCTGTTTCGGTATTATTTTGACTCCCCGTAAACTGTTTTGCACACTTACTATAACTTTCATTAAATCAACGACATGCAAACAGTTTGGAGAAATGAACTTCTGGAGAGCTATTACAAACTTGTCCATTTCCATCTTTGTAAACAATAAATTTAATAAGAAGAAAGTAAAAAAAAAACACTTATAGACAAAACCTGAGATTGACACAAAAGAGAATCCACTTATATTTGAGATTGACATAAAAGAAAATCCACTTATATTTGAAACAGACTCTATCCTAATAGTTAGTAGTAAAACTTTAGAAGTAAAATTTTGTACTACTGGACATTCTCAACCTTCATATTTCAGCGAAATTTTTAATGAATGGTTGTTGTTGTCATTGAATTCACTTGTAGTTGCGTTATAAAGTTTATCAAAAATCATTTTATTGCATATAAAAGAGGTATATAAAGTGTCTATTTATATAGAAAATTAAGTTAAAAGATAAAAAATATATATTGGACCAATACCTTACTACTAGGTCTGAACTAGCTAGTCCGCAAAAAAAGAAAATTCCTGCATGTATTACAAAGAAACTAAAAAGACTTGATACTAATTAAATAAAACCTGACGTATAATTAAGGATTCGTTTTGATATGAAACTTGAAAGTTAAACAATTGTTAAGTGAGAATAGTAATCAGGGACTAGTGCTAGGATTGACATGCATGGTTAAAATTAGAAAGAGCTAACTCAGGTTAAAAAGGAGAAAAAATAATAATTTTACGCTGTGAATCCCGAAATCTCTCGCAGATTGTTTGGCCATTTCAAATCATTCCTTTTTATTATGCTTCCCTTTTAACATTAGTTTTTGGAACTTTCGTTTATGGAATCTAAATTTGGTCCTAATTAAAGATTTCTTATAAGAACCGTTTGAGTTAATATATAAATAAGGGGACTCATTCCTCATGTGATTTGAGTATTTGACCATTGTATAATCTAACAAAACCTTACAAGAAACGAGTCATGACATCCATGTTCTGGGCAGAAGTCTTTTCATACATTCCTGATGCCGATATTCTAAGGTATTTGCTGCTCCGCCTTTTTATTATCAGTGTATTGGTGGATTTCGTCTTCTTCTTCTTCTTTTGTAGTTTTGGACAACTTTCTTCTCTTTTTATCCCCCAATTGAAAGAAAATAAGGATTCAATTGAGGATTTTATTTTAGAAAAGCTCAAGAATTTCAATTTTATTTAAGAGAATATAGCCCTTTTCAACTTGTAAGTCTTCAATACTTGTAGGATGTTATCATTAGAATCTATAGCTTTTCAAAAACTTGCCTTCTCCCAAGAGCTGATATTGCAACTTGTGAGATGCATAACAAAAGAACTCCTACTGCTTGTGTAGCAAAAACAGCTCTCTCATAGAACACAAAATTGAATATTGGAGAATAGTAGAATGAGATTTATGTATTACTGTCAGCCCAATTTTAAATTGTTATTATTGACTGATCCATTGTTAGTCTTAGAACTTCCTAAACCTCCATGGCTGAGTTATTTGACTTACTATACAATTTCGGAAAAACTCATGAATATGTTCATATCAAATATTTGGATTTTAGTGAATGAAAGTGTAGTAGTCTCAGAAGAGGGTTGTGTGTGTTGATGGTATAAAGAAATTTGCATATTAAAACAACCATATAAATCACCAATTTGTGCTGAAAAATTAGCTGCATGGAAATGTAATGATGCAGCACGAAACTTGTTTTGTTTCACAATTAAATTACAAATTTAATAGATAAGATCTTTAGAATTCGGAAGTGTGTTTACAATATAAACTTTATTTTTCTCTTTTAAAAGTCATTAATTATGTTCCAAAACAGGAACACAGCGAATTGGTCATGCTTCATTCCCTGTTTTTGCCTTTTTTTTAAAATATATATAATTTCATATCAACAGCCAACACATTCTAATTAGGTGGGAAGATTTTATTTTTCGAAAGAGAATTTCATTGGGATTCCTATTTCTTATTCTGGCGAAGATGGGATGGTGTGGGAGTTGCAACCTGCCATATATAAAATATGGCTTTCAACACCAAAAGGAGCGGTGATCATTATTATTATTATTAGGTATCAATTCTTCAATTTTTAAAAAATATGAAATGGAAAATGGAAGGAAAGGGAGAGGTATTATTTGATTTAAAACAAAGGCCATCGAAACGTTTTTCCGAGAAATACGGGTACTTGCCACCTCTTTACTTTCCCATCACTTGTTTCTCTAGGGAAAATAGCTTTTAGGCTAAAGTCATTACTAAGTCTTTTTTTTCTCTTTACATGGACACCAAAGCATAGGCTTATTAAATAACATTAAACAGTTGCATAAAAATTGTTTTGTTGCTACATGATAATTCACCCACCTCGCCACTATTACTTTATTCTCACTTCTTTAAATTTCTCTATATCTCTTTCTCTCTTGTTGGTGTGTTGCGTATAGATGGAGAAGAGCTGTTTTGAATGAAAAGTCAGCGACTCTTCCCCATTCTCTCTCTCTCTTTTCACGACTATTCTTTTCTTTCTTTCTTTGTAAGAAGTGAACATTCAATCTTCAGGCAAAACAAACCCTGTTGTGTTGCCTTAAATCAACACAAACACAAGCCAAAAGGCCAAAGCAGAAATGTTTTGCATGCCCTTTAACGTTGCAGAAAAACAAATACCAAACTGACAGTTTGTGTCCAAAGTGATTCTGTCTTGTTCCTCTTCTCTACCTCACTAGCTAGCTCCACCTATGGTTTTTGGTCTGTAGCATGCGCAAGTTGTTCGGCCTAGAAATGGAGAATTATCAAGGTGACTTGACTGACATAGTTCGAGCTAGCGGAGGACTTCTGGCAAAATCCGATGTTCCTGTTTCGAGCTGGGAGTTCCCGTCCGACCCTGTGAATAATCATCTCACAAGCAGTGTTGACGACGGCTGCAGGGAGGATATTTTCGGCGACCCTTTTTGTAACATGAGAGATCCACTTCTTCATGAGCTTAACGTGGCCGGTTCAAGCTATTTTAGCAGCTCAAATGCAACAGATATGCTCAGTACTTGTGCGGATGACAACGCAGCTAGCTTTTATGGTGCAAACAGTAGTAATATTCTTCCTCAGGAGGTCTTTAATGAGGAGATGAACGGAAGTCCCTGCAACATATTATCAAGGATTCAGATCTCTCCCAATAATCCCACTAAGTTGCCTGTTTCTCCCGCTAATTCCTCGGCGATGACTGTAGCAGCTTCTTCTCCGAGAGATTTTACGCCCTCTGCGGTTGTCTCAACAGATATGACTAATGCTAACAGCTCCAAAAGTTGCTTGATTGAGAACACAGGCCAAGTACAGATCTCATCTCCACGGAATCTGGGAATCAAGAGAAGGTAAAGAATACATATATTATTAATTTAGTTTCAGTTTCATCTCACTTGCTTCCATGAATTTAATATGCTTTGGCTTTGATTTTAATGCAACTTTGTTTTATTTATTGTTGCATTTTCTAATCATACTTCATTAATTGAAGAAGCTGATGATCAGGAGCAAGTGGGATGAATGATTTTCTTTTTTATTTTATAAAAAATTCAAATTGGCTGCACAAAGCATGGCGATGAAGATCTGAGGCACTAGGGTTTCCAGTTTGGTATTGACTTTGTGGTATAGTTATTAAGCTCTAAAGCTCTTATTATAAACATCCGTATATTATGCAGCAAGAAGTAAGTCTTTTTATGAGGTAGGCCAATTGGTGTCGTAATAACATTCAGAGACTTGGCTCTCATGTAGTTATCATATCAGACTACTTTTTGCTTTCCTAACCCACCTGAATTCTGAAAGGCTAACAGTGTTTCGATTGGTATTTGTCATATATACCTTTCAGCTTTTCTGAATCGAATATTTGCTAAAATTACTGCCTAAAAATGGCAATCAATTATTCTAGCTATCGGAAAACAACAAGAAGTATACAAAGTTTGATTAAGTTGTAATCTCGTCCAATGTCAATCATCATCATCTTTTTCACTAGATTCAGTCTGTTTTGAATCAATGTAGGATTCTAAACAAGGTGATTAAGAAGCAAGTGTATTGTGCTAACTTTTATATATACTCAGGAAGAGTCAGGCAAAGAAGGTGGTATGCATTCCAGCACCAGCAGCTGCAAGTAGTAGGCCAAGTGGGGAAGTAGTTCCATCTGATCTGTGGGCGTGGAGAAAATATGGTCAGAAACCCATCAAAGGTTCTCCTTATCCAAGGTGAGTAAACACTTCACATAGACGTAAACCATAAAGTTGCTAGGACATTGATCAACCAAGAATGACTTCTTCTTTTCCTGTAACATTTACCATTACCCGAGAAAGGAAGATCACTTTTTTTTCCTCTTGTTTTAAAGGAAGCTTTCGAGATAAAATTGCTGCAGAAAGCAACTTAGCATAACCTTAGTTGGAAACCGGATTAAAAAAAATTGTTCAGGTGTTTATTATCATCTGACATCATTGCGCATATCAGCGCGGGTGATAACTGGTTGTGTAATTGCTTAAATTTTAGGAGAATAAAGTATAATTTTCCATCCTTATCGTAACTGAAACAAGAAACGATCTTCTCAACAGCGTACGTTTTACACTCTCTGACAAACATCGCTCTGCATTGCGTGAGAAAGTCCACCTTTTCATTTCTATTTTCATACAATTATCTAACAGCTCTACAACGATAGAATTACGAACATTGCTTGAATTGATCTCTGATTTTGGAGTAAGAATCCTAATCTGACCATCTGTATACACTTTGCAGGGGCTATTATAGATGCAGCAGCTCAAAGGGTTGCTCAGCAAGGAAACAAGTGGAGCGTAGCCGAACGGATCCTAACATGTTAGTCATAACCTACACATCCGAGCACAATCATCCATGGCCAACTCAAAGGAATGCACTTGCAGGATCAACGAGATCACAGCCACCAAAAAACAATGCTGCTAGTTCAAAGTCTACTTCACCGAGCTCTCAGACGCAGAAGACAAACACAAAGGAAGAACAAAAGGATAGCAGCAACAATACTTTGTCTCCTACCATAGTTGCAAGTAGCTCAACTACAAATGCATCAGTAAAAGAGGAGATTGACGACACTGAAAAGCAATTAGAAATGGATGAGAATGATCAATTCGGTGAAGGGTTTAGTTACAGGCCTACACTACTGGACTCCAACCAGTCTGAAGATTTCTTCTCTGATCTGGGAGAGATAGATCCAGACCATCTTGACCTCTTGTTGCCACAAGGATTCGGTACTGGAGAGGAAGAGAAAGCGACCAAGAATTTGGACCCATTCAGTATTTTCGATTGGTCCGCTGACAGCAACAACACTTCATTCGGAGAAGCGAAGGGCGGTTTATAGCAAGACAGTAAAGAAAGCATCAAAAATCTTCCCACTAAAAAAGATTATATTGTGTCGAGTTCATCATAAGTGTTTGTGTTGTGGTGCAATTTGATTCAAGGTCCTGGGGTGGTAAAAATCTTGTCTTTCTTGAAACTTACATGTGGGGAGAGAGATTTTTTTTTCTACTTTTCCTATACCTTCTTTTGATCTTGTTATTTACCAGAACAGTCAGGAGATTAGAGAAAGAAAAGAGTAAAAAGAAAGAGTAAAAGACAGTGCTGGTTGATTGGAGGCAGAAGCCAAATTGAGTCCCACATTCCTTTTGGAATATTAGTGGATGGGACAGAAAGCTGAGGAACAGAAGGTTTCAACAGTAGAAACAAGTACATCCATGAGACATGACTGGAAAGGTCAGTGACTCATGAGGACTGTTGATACAAATTTTAAGATGGGACTTTGCCTTTCTTCATCTTTTTCCATTTCAAGTGGAAAAAATCATGATTCACTCTTGGTCACTGCACTGGGGTGTTTCTTTTCAAAGGAAAAACCCCACATCTCTTATTTGCATGCCCTTTGATGGGAAATCAAATGACAAGAACTGTATTATTTATATATGAAAAGTATGTTCATTGTTATGCTCTAGGTTCCTCAGCTTTCTGTTTTCTATTTCATTTCTCTTATCCATCAAACTTGTGTTTACTTGGTTTGATTCTCCTTACTTACATCATTGCATTTGTTTGATTATTGTAGAATGGTTTGCTCATCTTTTTATTTATTTATTTATGTATCTTTTTTGATTAGATAAAATGTGCATAGCATCATTATGTGATGCTTTTTAAGCAAAGATGATTAGGAAGAACCATAAAGAAAATACCACTTCGAAATTATGATTATCTCAATAAACTATAGGATGCCAAATCTATCAGATCCTCGAATTCCGCTGTAAAAACAAAATAGCATATCAAATCTCAAGCTTGTTGTATGGGAAACTTTAGTCACACTTTAATGATGGAAAGCAACTTCTTTATGATCAATTTATTACCACAAGATCACTTCTAAGTTCTGTCAAATCCATCAAAGAAGATCCATACACTTTCAAATGAAGTCACTTCAATGAAGCTCAAGAACGGTCCAAAGTTGTGTGAAATGGGTTTTCTCGTTGTCGAAGAACAGATAGTTCATTTCTAATCATTAACAGATAAGATCATATATCATAATGAACTTGGAGGAAATCGGGAGCAACTTGGGGTTTATGGAAGTGACTGTAGGAATGATGGAAAAAATTGATGGCATGACGGGAAAGTTCAAAGCTTCAACCCCATTAACTCTTTTGGAGCTTTGCTTGTCGTTAAGTCATTTAGAATGCTTCAACCTCCATAGCCATCCATATTGTTTTAGATGATACGACACTAAAATAAGTCCATTCCATTCATTTCACCCTTTTTCGGTGCATCAAATAGCCATCTTTTCTTTAAGCGAATTGTTTAAAGGTTTGCCAATATTTAGACTATATAGTAAGTCTTTTATTGTTTGTCTTTTTTTTTTTAAGAAAAGAAAGCTTATAAAATTTTGTTTACGTATAATGACATGTGAAATAATAAATTATTTAAAAAAATGAGTGTCCACTCAAATAATAGTTATGATTTCTGACATGAAATTTTCTGTTCTTATAAACTATTCCAACTCTATTTCTACCTTAAAACGACATCTTTTAATATACATTTAGACATAAAGCAACGCAATTTTTGTGCGAAAATAAGGTTGAAGCAAGCATGTTTAAGAACAGAGAATCCAAACCTCTCACATGGTAATTAACTCGTTATCTAATACTTCAAAACATCTAAAGAGGTGCACGTTATTAATCAATGAAAACAATTGCAAGTGTATTTATCAAAAAGATACGGGTGAGGAAATTAGGTGGGGGTGGATTGGATTTGCTTACCATCTCTAATTGTGATGATTAAGCAATAATAGAATCCGAGTGCTACCTATTAAATTACTGAATCTGTAACAATCATGATCTGATTTATACAAACATCAAAATATTGTTTGATATGTCAACAAAATATCCTTGAATGTCTTTCAAGATGCATCATGATCGTGTATCGCTATGTTTTTCTATTTTGTTCACTACTTTTGACAAATATAATAATAAGCAATGTTTTCAAAACTAGACTGAAAGATATATAGATAACATAAAAAATTTGGTCGGTATTAAATAAACATGGAAGTAGTTAAAAATTGAATAAATTTAAAGAATTTAAATTTTAGTTTATAAAACTAATTAAATTACCAAATTTGGTCGATTAATTAATAAATCAGTCAATTTTTAACAACAAAATTATTAAACCAAATCATACTAGAAAATTAAAACCGAACCAAAAATTAGAAGATTAAAAATTTTTACTGTTAAACTGATTAAAGTAATTTAGTTTTTAAAACATCGATAATATAACTTCACACTTGATATTAACAAATATATGGATATATTCTTTTTCAATTTCTCCTATACTCGATCGTCTTTCGTTACAAAATGGCTCCGGGATTCATCCATGTACGGTGTAGTTTTGATAGGAAAATATCATTAATAGTTGTTTTTAAATTAATATAGATTAAATATATTTTTATAATAATTCAAAAACTATATGTTCTAAATAAAATATTTAATAAATTAAGAAAATTGAGTATTAAGTCTATTATCTTAAACTTCTGTAGTGACTTTATAATGGTTTTTCCTTGTTTTTGTTTCCATTGGCAGATCATGTTCGTGGTACAGCCACCGTCCAAAGCTGTTGATAACACAACGGAAATTTTATTTACCTTGCATTATGAAGTCGTGGGACCACCTAATCTATGTCTGGTCTCATCAACCGGCATTATTCTCGTACATAGATGTTTGTTAGCAATCTATATTTTCTATTAATAGGTTATAAATCTTAATATTTTTAAGGTTTATTTATTTATTTTTAAAATAATATTAATCATATTTTAAATTTTAATAAAAATCAAATTTATTATAATTAGATTAGTAACTTAAATTATGTAATCTTTTAGACAATTTAGACTCTCCAAAAAGTAACATATTTTTTAAAATTTTCATTAACATTTAATTAAATATGTGAATTGTATATTAACATTTTATAAAAGATTTACATTTAAATTATTATTGTTAAGGTCAGTGATACGTTTTATTCAAAATGCAACAAATATAATTTTAATAATATTAATACAATAGTAATAAAATTTATTTGAATCTTTCATGTTGATCGCACATTTAACTTGAAGATTAATAATGTTTATGCCACTAAAAACATAAATTTATTTAAAAAAAATACAAAGCTCCAATTTAATCTTATCATATAAAAAATTTATAAACAATTAAATCATAAAGCTTTGCAATTTAAAAAAAAACCTTAATGATGAATAATAAATTTAAATTATAATCTCTTATTTAAGCATACTAAGGTCTTCATGCGAGAAGGCCATGTGCATGTTGTCGGGGAAATTTTGTGATATTTCCTTAAAAAAAACAATTGGTTGTTAGTATTTTTCTTCCAATTTCACTCCTTGTTTTTAGTAGTTATTATTACACTGAACTGAAAAGTTAAACCTGTAAGATAAGAGAATTGAGGTTTAAAAGGTTCGATTGGTATTAGAAAGTTATAAAATTGACTAAAAATTAAATAAAATTAAAAATTTTTAAATATTATTAAAAGTTATAAAATCAACTAAAACTTAAATCAAATTAAAAATTTTAAATACAATTAAAAGAGATTGTCCTTAATTATTAAAGATTTGAAGTTTAATTGAAAAAAGAGATTATTATAAAAATTTATTTTTTTATTTTAATTTATAAAAATTAACCAATTAATTAATAAATTGATTCTTTTTAACAATAAAAATTATTAAAATAATTCAAATCAAAAAATTAAAAATCAAATAAAAATTAAATAATTTTATAAGTAAACAATCTAACTAATTGAATTTTTTAATTACTTGCCGTTATTAATAAGGGGGAAAAAGAGGAGAGATTGAGAGAGAGAGAGATTTTTCTACACATCGGAGCGACAGATACAAAACAAGAAAGCCCAATACGAAGAACTGATTAGACTTGATCTGGTGACTAACAAACAAACCTTAAAGTTTCTGTCCTAACGAAGTTGGACTTTCGATTTGCATTTGTAGCCCGTTCTCTGTATCCAGCTATGACACATGTAATGTAAGAAGCTGACTACTTTCCACATCCACAGCATTGCCATTAATTGCTCCACAGCAACCAACCGGAGGCCGTTTTACTTTAGAGCCAGCCAACCATTTCTCTGATCTTTACCCATTTCTCGTTTCCCAGCTATTCAATAACATTTTGCTTTTTGGTTGTTTAGAACTTAACCAGAGTGAGAAAAATGATTAAGCTTTTCTTTCTAAACAACCCAGCATATAGGGTGAATCAAAAACTTTTCAGGTCCATAAAAGCAGGTTCCTTTGCATCGTCTTCTGCTTCTTCTCCCATATGGCCAGGTGGGGTTTCAATGGTTCAAGGTGCTTCTCGTGGAATTGGCCTTGAATTTGTGAGCTTTTTCTTCCCCTGTAATTCTTGCGTAAAGTTCTTCTCATTCCAATTGCTTGAATGCCGTCTGGTTTCTTCCTTCTTTAATAACCGTGAAGACGTAGCTAAAGTTTATTATAGAGTAGCGAATATGCGATATCATGATCAAAATTTATTCTTGATAGAGCTTATAAATGCCAGAAGCCAATTTCACATTTTGTTCTACAAGGTCTTAAAGTTATTCATATAACAAAATATTTGAATGCCTTTCTATATTAGTCTCCTTATTTTGTTGTTGTAAGCATGAGGATTACTTGCTTTTAATGTAAACAGTCATGTGTTTTGATTCTTGAACCAGAAAATTTTGGTGCTTACATATCAGAAGGCCTATTGTCTTTTTTTTTTGGGTCATTTTTTCAGTCAATGGTTATCAGTTAGCTTTTTGAAGAAACTGGATTGTTTAAAACTGCCTGATGCAGGTTAGACAGCTTCTGGAGAAGAAAAACAAAGGGAATGTAATTGCCACTTGCAGAAGACCGGACGAATCCACGGGACTTCTTGATTTGAAACATAAGTTTTCTGAACGCCTTGATATCCTGCAGCTGGACCTCACCAGAGAAAGTACCATAGAGGTTGATTTCTCATATTCATTAACAAAACCTTGTTAGCCAGGCGGTAAACCCTGGAACTACTAACACAGAAACCAATTACCACCGTTCTCCACTTAAAATTGATAAATTTTTTTTCCTTAAAACCAAAAATTTTTCTTTCTTTCTTCCTTCATTATTCAAGATCAGAGCTTTCTTAGTAGCTTGTGTGGAAGAAAGATAACATGAAATGAAACTTGCTACTGCTTTAAGACACAAGTTGCTAAGCAGGTGTTACTTGATTTAATAATCATACTGACTTCTTGTGTATCAAGAGCATATACATTTCCAACCTCTTGTTGTCTCATATTACAGGAGTCTGCAAAGTTCGTATGGGAAAAGTATAACTCTCTCAATCTCCTAATTAATGCATCAGGCATTCTTTCAATACTAAATGTGATGCAACCAGGTGAGGTTCGTTGATATAAAACTTTCAAGGTCGTGAATTCCATCAGCTTGATGATGGTAAATGTAAGACCACTCATTCCACAGACACATCAATCTATGTCTAGTGCAGAAACGACATTAAATAAAGTAGAGAAGTCATCACTGTTGCTTGCCTACGAAGTCAATGCTGTGGGTCCTATTCTGGTGATGAAGGTATGCAAAGGGTCTGCCTGTAACTTCAGGTTCTTACTATTTAGGCTTTTTCATCATATGTTTAGCAGAAGCAGTAAGAGTGCTGGTGAATTATTAAAACTGTAGAATTGTTATTCATATTTCTCATTATCTGCAGTACTTAATTTGGATACATCAAGCAAAACACAGGAAGGAGCGTTTCTCTTGGGAATTTTAGCGGATAAAATGCATAGTTCTACTACATAACATGTTACTTGCAGTAGAAATTCTTCTCTTTTCCTTTTCAGACTAACTACCAACTATACTCTTATTTTCTATATAATCCTGACAGGGCCAATAATTTCTTTACAGAAATATCAAGAATATTATATCCTCAATCCATTATCAATTTTATTAGAAACCGCATAGTCTGGTATATGCTTGCAGTGAGGACTTCATTGCCTCTTAAGGGCCTATTCACACGCAGAATTACGGTATAACTTTTTATGTTTTGGCAAACTGCAGCAAATGTGGCCTCTCCTGAAGGCTGGAGGTGGGTCAGGGACGGAAAGGGATGTGGCTGTGGTGGCCAATTTAAGTGCTAGAGTGGGATCCATAGGAGACAATCGCCTAGGAGGCTGGCATTCCTATCGATCTTCGAAGGCTGCTTTAAATCAGTGTATGATATCTAGTCTAAAGTTCCTTAGGCATGTCTACTGATTTATATAGCTCAATCATAGTAATATTCTCATGTGACCTGATTTATAGCTCAAATTTAGAAACGTTCTCGTCAGGCCTGCTTCTTCCATTAAGTTGGTAAACTAGGAATGCTTAGACTTTCAGATTTTAGGAGCCGTTGCACCTTCTTTTCTGCTGATCTCTGATCAAAACTTGGCTCAAGATTCCAACTTAGCTTGTTTGTCTGTTCTATTGCAATGGTTAAAGCTTGCTTTCTCACATTAGTTGAGGATAACTTCACATAAAATGTTACATTTTCAGCTTTAGATATATCGCCGGTGAAACGCGGAATCCAGTTTGGCTTACTTTTGCTGGTTCTTTCACTTGTAGTGACGAAAACGGTGTCAGTGGAGTTTGCAAGAAAGAAGGATCCAATAACATGCATCCTCTTGCACCCGGGGACGGTTGATACCGACCTCTCCAAGCCATTTCAGAGAAATGTTCCTCAGGGCAAGCTCTTTTCCAAAGAGTTCTCAGTGCAGAAGCTCTTAAACATCATAGACAATGCAAAGAGCAGCGATAATGGCAAGTTCTTTGCCTGGGATGGCCAGGAGATTCCCTGGTAGCCAATTATTGTTTTTTGTTTGCATTTAATCCCTTATTCTAGATGCAAATGTGTCAATTTTTGTAGGAAACTGAATGTAATCTTCATGTAAATTTAATCATTAAATAGCAAAAAAAGTTGTCAAAAGTGAATTCAGGAAAAAGAAAATTCTAATATTAACACGATCAAGACTATTTTCTTGTATTCTTCTTCCTTTCACACTCTTATATATGTTTACATGATCAAGTGCGATTGTCCAATCATGCGTAAATTAAAATATCCCCTAAATTACATGAAATTAAGAAGAATATAATCTTTAAAAACCTAATTGCTACATATTTCGACATTTTTTATGAACAAAATTTGACGTTGAATTCGCCTGTCCGATTCAAGCCACCTTTGTCCTCGAAGGAACGCGGTAGTTAATCGTTAATGCTTTGGAATCAAAATGCTTTCGTCTTCTTCTAAAGATGTACCATCGAACACTCCATCCTATCGAAAAACACTTCTCGTGGGTTCGTAATTGCTTTAAAGCTAAGTCTTTTCACGCAAGCTGCGAAAGGAGCTTAAAAGCTGACAACCCTTTGGCGCGACAACTTGAATCGATATTGCAGTCTTGCATTGGGTATCCCTATCTGAGAGAAGGAAAACAAGTTCATGCGCAGTCCATTGTCAATGGAATCACCAACAACGGCCTTCTGGGTGCTAAGATTTTGGGTGTATATGTTGCTTGTGATAGGTTCATTGATGCCAATAAACTGTTTCATCAGCTTGAGTTTCACTATGCCATGCCGTGGAATTGGATGATTAGAGGGTGTATTAAAAAGGGCTTCTTTGATTTTGCATTGTTATTTTATTTTAAGATGCTAGGTTGCGGCGTTTGTCCTGATAAGTATACTTTCCCCGCGGTGATTAAGGCTTGTGGTGGGGTGAATGCCGTGAGATTGGCTAAGATGGTTCATGACGCTATTTCTTTAATGGGTTTTGATGTGGATGCCTTCGTGGGGAGTTCACTGATCAAGTTGTATGTGGAGAATGATTGTATGGATGATGCACGACAATTGTTCGATCAATTGTCTTACAAAGATTCAGTTTTGTGGAATGTCATGCTTAATGGTCTCGTGAATTTTGGGGAATTGGATAGCGCTATCGAGATGTTTCGGAACATGAGAAATTCTGGAACTAAGCCCGACTCTGTGACGTTTGCTTGTCTCCTTTCTATCTGCGCCTCAGAGGGAATGATTGAATATGGAATCCAGCTACATGGGCTTGCTGTCTGTTATGGGTTGCAATTTGAGCCTCCGGTAGCAAACACATTAGTGGCTATGTATTCAAAATGTGGTTACTTGTTTGATGCTCAAAAAGTGTTTGATATGATTCCTCATACTGATTTGGTGGCTTGGAATGGGATGATTGCTGGATATGTACAAAATGGTTTTATGGTTGAGGCTTTACAGTTGTTTAAAGAAATGATTTCCAGTGGTGTTAAACCTGACTCTACAACGTTTTCTAGTTTCCTTCCATCGGTTACTGATTCGGCAGGAATCAGACAGGCCAAGGAAATTCATGGTTATATAGTGAGACAAGGTGTGATTTTGGATGTGTTCTTGAAAAGTGCACTTATTGACATATATTTTAAGTGCAGAGATACGACGAGTGCACGCAATATTTTTGACTTGACCACCGTAATTGATATTGTGATGTCAACAGCAATGATTTCGGGCTATGTGCTTAATGGGATGAACAATGATGGCTTGGAAGTTTTTAGGTGGTTAATTAAAGCGGAAATGAGACCAAATGCTGTAACCTATGCAAGTGTTCTACCGGCATGTGCTGATTTGGCTGCTCTAAAACTGGGAAGGGAAATGCACAGTAACCTCATCAGGAATGGCCTTGACGGGAAACGTCATGTTGGAAGTGCAATTATGGACATGTATGCAAAATGTGGAAGGCTAGATCTTGCACGTCAGATTTTCAGACGAATGTCTGATAAAGATGTTGTCTGTTGGAACTCATTAATCACAAGCTGTACACAGAATGGCAGGCCAGAAGAGGCCGTTGATCTTTTGCGGAAAATGGGAATAGAAGGATTGACCCACAACTGTGTGAGCATCTCAGCTGGTCTCTCTGCTTGTGCAAACTTGCCAGCACTTCATCATGGTAAAGAGATCCAGTGTCTCATGATCAAAGGTGAATTCGACTGTGATATTTTTGCTGAAAGTGCGCTGATAGATATGTATGCGAAATGTGGAAATTTGAATGCTGCTTACCGTGTATTTGATTCGATGAAAATAAAGAATGAGGTTTCTTGGAATAGCATCATTGCTGCTTATGGGAACCATGGGCACCTTGATCAATGTCTTGCTCTGTTCCATAAAATGCTGGAAAATGGATTTGAGCCTGATCATGTCACCTTTCTTGGGATCCTTTCTGCATGCGGACATGTGGGCCAGGTTGATGTTGGCATCCGCTACTTCCGTTGGATGACTGATGAGTTCAGAATTCCGGCTGGAAAGGAGCATTATTCTTGCATGGTAGATTTGTTTGCCAGGGCTGGTCGCTTGAATGAAGCATTTGAAACAATAAAGAGTATGTCGTCTTCACCTGATGCAGGGATTTGGGGAACATTATTGGGAGCCTGTCGGGTCCATGGTAATGTTGAACTTGCTGAAGTGGCTTCAAGAAATCTACTTGATTTGGACCCAAAAAATTCTGGCTACTACGTACTGCTCTCGAACATACACGCTGATGCTGGACAATGGGGAAGTGTAAGAAAGGTAAGGAATCTGATGAAAGAAAGAGGAGTCCAAAAGGTTCCTGGATATAGTTGGATTGAGGTGAATAACGCCACCCATATGTTTACTTCTTCAGACACAAATCATCCGGAGTCTGCTCAGATTTATTCGTTACTCAAAGATCTTCTCCTTGTGCTAAGAAAAGAGGGTCATGTTCTTCAGCCTCTTTTGCCATCATACCCACAGGCTTGCAGCTGGTGAATATTGGGATCATACGCAGCAGATGGATAATGTGGACATGGACCTAACTGGGGCATCATAGTTTTCCGGTCCAAATTTCCAGTATAAAAGTATGCATAGGCAGAAATTAGGCTTTTGCTCATGAGTTTAAGCCCATATATTGCAGTCTGATGAATATGATGCAAGGGCTTCCTGATTGATTTTATTCTGACTGCATGATTTTTATGTTTCCTTTTTTTCTTTTAATTCTTTATAAATATATATATTTACATTCTAGAAGTGGTTTAAATGATAGTGAGAGGATTATTAAAGAAATCTTAAATTGTTTTTGAATTTTATATGGTAATTAATTATATATTTTGAAATTTCATATTTAAGGATCATCTAAAAAATATTATAAATTATTGACAAGTATAAATAAATAATGTCAAGATTAAAATAATCTTATAAACCAATTGCAAGTAGTATAAAATGAATCTTTGGGATAAAGATGTGATAAGAGAGTCAAATTTTAAAAGACAATTATTTAGAAGATTTTGAACGCAAAATTGTAGATAAACAGGAAAAGGAAAAAGAAAAACAGAATTTGATAATTAAAAATCTAGTAAAACAAATTTTAATCAAAACCGAAGTTAAACCGGTAAAACAAGAGTTTTAAGATTCAAACCGGTATTAAATTATTAGGAAATCAACTCATCATCATCATCCAGTTCGAAATCCCACAATAAAGCGAGATCTGAAGAGGTCTGATAGTATGAAGTCTTACCCCTACATAGTAGAGAGACTGTTTCCGATATGATGAAATCAACTAAAGATTAAATAAAATTAAAAATTTTGAATATATGATTAAAAGATAATGTTTTTACTTATCGAATAATTTTAAGTTTAATTAAAAATATTAAATAAAAATTAATTAATTAATTTTGATTTATAAAATCCAAGGATGACAACAGGCCTGCCCCGCCAATTTGTTTTAAATAATTAAAAAAAATTAAAAGTACAAAACAACATTTTGTAATTGAGTTCATACCTGAGTTACCCAATTCCAAGGTTATCAAAAACTAACTCTTTTAATTAAAACGATGTCATTTTGTTTAAAATAGTGGGTCTTAAACTAGTTTGGCTTGGACCTGACTCATGGGCCCGCTTATCGAAAGCAATTAAATTTAAGTTCATGAGCCACCCATTGTCATCACTAATAAAATTTTATTAATTTATAAAAATTAACTTATTAATTAATAAATTATTCAACTTTTTACAATAAGGGTTATTAAATAAATAAGACAAAAAAGTAAAAAATTGAAAAAATAAATAATTCTAAATTTTTAGAGATAAATTGACAAAACGGTAATTTTTTTAGTCAGTGTTTTTAGTACAGTATATTATACTTTTATTTCTACAATTTTACAAATTTGTACTTCTTTTAAAGGCATAAAACCAACTTCATTAATGATCATAAAATGAAGAAATTAAATTTGGAATCGTTTCCCATACAAAAAATCAGGAAAAACGAATGGAAGCTTGCGCTAATTCATGAGCAGCTCTATTCAGATGTCTCCTAATCCATCGCCCTTTAATGTTAGATCTTGCACGTAGTAGTAATCTGCAATCTTGGACAATCAACCCAAAAGAAGAATTATTCCAAGTAGAGGAATGCAAAGCATACACAAGTTGCTGACAATTCGTATAGACAACGCCATTATCAAGCAAATGTTGTGATGCATAAATAATAGCTGACCTGCAAGCAATGGTCTTTGCTATAATAGGCTCATAAACACCATCAACGAAACCTGAAATTTCCCTGAACCAGGACCCCTTCTGCAAATTCAATAACACCCTCGAACCTGAACAACCTTCGTGCCGGAATAATGTAGCATTAGCAAACAAACTCCAGCCATGGTTCGACAAAAAAGACTGCAGGCTTCCATTTGGAGTTACAACAATAGGTAGAGTTGGGCCATCTAAATGCTGCACTTTTCGTGAATTCTCCATCAACTTCCATTCCATTAAATGAGAGACAACATTAAATACTAGTTGATTGTGAGAGATATACTTAAAATTTCAAAGAAAATCATTCATAGAATTCCAAATATGCCAAGAAACAAAAGAAAACAGCTCCGCTACCTCTCTGCCTAGATTGTTCCAAACCTGCATAAATTTATTAGCAAAAGAGTCTCCATGAGAGGGAGTAAGAACTCCCACCAAACTCCAACACAATGAAGCCTAGGAACAATAAAGTAGTGCATGATCCACATATTCAAGAGAAAAGCAAAGTGGACAAATACCATCAACCTCCACACCACGACTAATAAGGCATTGTTTAGTTGGCAACACATTTTTTATTGCCTGCCATATAAAGTCCCGTAGCTTTGGAGGAATTTTCAGGCTCCAAATACTCTTCCATAATTCACTTTGAACCACGACTTGCTCATGATTATTTCGGCAAATGTGATAACTAGATTTTACAGTATAGCAACCTCTCCTGTCAAAATGCTATAGCAAAGAGTCCCCAACATTGCTTATACTTATAGGAATAGAAAGAATGGCATTAACATCACGAGTAGAAAAGTTCTCCATAAGCTTCTCAACATTCCATCTTCTACTATTTTCCACAATCAGGTTTGACACCCTCAAAGTATTATCAACAAAAATATCTCCATCGTTTGCAACAAAAGATCCTGGTTTCGGAATCCATGGATCCCTACTAGCAAAAATACTCTTTCCATTCCCCACCTTTCACCAAACATCTTTTTTCAACAAATCAATAGTAGCAAAGATACTGGTCCAAACAAAGCTTGGGTTAGTTCCCCTTGAAGCTTTCAAAAAATCCCCCAATGTGAAGTATTTAGCTTTAAAAATACTATAGAACAAAGTATCAGTTTGCGTAAGCAAACGCCACCCCTACTTGCCAAGCATGGCAATTTTGAATTGATGGAGATCTCTAAACCCCATGCCACCCCCCACTTTCGTCACAGACATCCTATCCCACGAGAGCCAGTTAATACCTCTTCCCGAATCCTTCTTGTCATTCCTCCAATACCTATTCATAATAACTTGCAGTTCTTCACACAGGGAACGGGGAAAAAGAAATATAGACATATAATAAGATGGGATAGCTTGGCCAATGGATTTAATCAACACCTCCCTCCCTGCTCTTGACAGAAACCTGTTATTCCAACTATTAATGCATTTCCAAAGTTTGTCCTTTATGAAACTAAAAATCTGCTTTTATTTCGACCAATAAGTGAAGGTAGCCCCAGATACAACTCACCTCCAAGTGAGCTAGTAACTTCGAGAATATTAGAAATAGCAGTTTTTGCTCCCTCCTAAACACAAGGACTAAACATAATACCAGATTTCTGAAAGTTTATTGACTGACTTGAAGCCAATTTATATTCCTTTAAGATGTTTTTGACAACTGTAGCCTCTAACACATTAGCTTCAAAGAAGAAAAGGGAGTCATTTGCAAAGAGCAAATGGGAAACACGCGGACAACCTGTACCAACGCTACACCCATACAGTAGTCTTCTAGTCTCAGCTTCTCTAAACAGACTAGAGAGCCCTTCAGCACAAATTAGAAAAAGGTATGGTAAAATGGGATCCCCTTGTCGAAGACTTCTACCTAGAACAACGGGTCCCATCAATGATCCATTAAGATTAATTATGTAACTAACATTCGAGTAACACATAGACATCCAGTGTACCCAAGCAGCAGGAAAACCCATAGCAACCAACATAGCATTCAAGTAACTCCAATCAACCCTATTGTAGGCCTTACTAATGTCAATCTTCAAGGCACAAAAACTAAGGTCTCCTGATCTTCTGTTTTTCAAATTATGCATGGTTTCAAAGGCCACACATACGTTGTCTGTAATAAGCCGGTTGGGCACAAAAGCTGATTGATTCAAAGCTATAATGTGCGGTAGGACTTTCTTCAAGAACTTTGGAAACAATTTTATAAATTACATTGCATAATGCAATAGGTTTAAAGTCCTTAACACATTCCGGAGCCACAGTCTTAGAAATGAGCATAATATTTGTTAAAGTAAGTACAGGAGGAAAGGTATGTTGGACCCCGTTTCCAGGGCCCAACATCGGACCTGGGATCATGAAGTTTAAGCGGGGAGGAGGCCTAGAAGTTGGACATTTGAAAGAAACTCCCTCGGAAGCAAAAGCAGGCTTTGCTGCGTTATGAAGTATCTTCGCCGCGACGAACTTACGTGGGTCGATTTCGTCGCGACCAAGTCACCACGTGAATTACGTCGCGGCGAAAACTTCTGAAGCAGAATCCGAAACCCAAGTTGTCTATCGTACTTGAATGCAAACTTAAAATCTTTTAACCACATTCATTTTATACATCCCAAAAACCATGTAGATAAGAATCAATCCATAACCAAATTCTTGAAATCTTAATCTCATTTTCAAAATCGAGTACTTTACGAAAATATGCAAAATTATAGACAAAACCCAACATATATTTCATCAATGAAAAAAGTAAGAGATTTACAACGCTTTAGTGGGCATTTCGACCCCTCTTACATCATAATCCAAAATACAAAGTTTACAAAAAAACTAAAATCGCTCAAAATGCGACTAAAGCATTGTTTTACATAATCTAACTTCAAAAACAAAACATGCAAACTAGAGTGATGCCTTGACTCTTGACTTGATCACTAGATATCTTGCTCCTCACCTGAAGATGGGACGAAATTGGGAGGGGTGAGCTTAAAGCTCGTAGGTAACAATTTTATAATCGAGAAACAAGTAAAAACATTTTCAAAATTCATTGTCATTATAAATTTTGGAAACCATAATAATTTCGCATGAAAAATCACCAAACACTTATTTCTCAAAATTCTCATTTTATCAAACAGTTCATGAGCAATTATAAATCATGAATGCATCAAACTTGCTAACACATAAGCACATCAAAATGGTTTGGGTGGATCCAAAACAGAACGTACTATACATTTCCCATAAGGGTCTTGTGTAGCCGTGAACAGAACGTACTATCGCAATTTCACTTAATGGTCTTGCGTACTCGTGAACTTATGGGAGTCCATGAAGGAGCTCGATGCCACTAACGGGCAGGCGGGAGAAGCCTTTTGTCAGAGTGCACTTGGCTTAACTTAGGGGACCACCAAAAATCTATATAATTATGCATTTCACATCTTGTAAACTTATGGCCTCAACGACATTTTTCCAAAACTTGATTTTATAATCATTATATCGTTTCAAAATCAATATCCTTTCAAAAAATCATTTTTATCATTCATTTCATAAACCGATAAAACAATTCATATGCAAACATGTAGCACATTATCAAAGCATCCAAGAAGCCTTAACGGCATATTTAAAACACAATTGAAAACATTTTAAACTTTCTAGATTTGGAAGAAAACTTTATAGGCTTATTACTTAATTATAAAAGTGTAACCCACCTTGAAATCCTTGCTTATAAACTTGCTTAGGGATGTCCTTCCTCTTGCTCCTCTTGCCTCTCTTGATCACCTTCTTGATTTCCTTTAACAATAACCAAAATTCCATTCAATTTGGTTTAGAAATCGGAAAGTCATACCTCAACAATTTAAACTACTTCTCATGCTGAAACAAAATTCTATATTCAAATTCCACCCCAAAATTGAAATCCTTAGAGACTGAATTTAGACTTGATTCTTTCATACAATTTGTAGCCTTATGTCTCTAGTTTATAAAAATAAAAAATCAGTCCATTTTGATAACTACACCAAAAGTTATGCCCAAAATACCAAAGTATGTTCGGGGCTGGAAAGTTCGCTGCGACAAAAAAAGTTTGCCGTGGTGAAATTGTCTGAGTTCGCCGCGGCAAAAATGCCCAGAAACCAACTCTTAGAACATGCTTTGTGTCGCTGCGGCGAAACCTAGAAGTTCATCGCGGCAAAAAACATCCAAAAACCCATTTTGAGAACTTATTTTAGGACATTTTCCATTTTCTTACTTCCCACCTTTCACATATAACCCATCTTATCACTAACCCATCTCTTATACTTCATTTTTAACACAATTCCAATCCAATATGATTCACAACAATTCATAATCTAGTTTTTGATCATCAACCAAACCCAAACATTCACATAAACCATTCATTACAACTTCCTACACATATTCACTTCTAACCAACCCTAAATATGCATCATCTAACAATCAAGAAGGGTTAATACTCATACTTACTTGTTTTAACCTCAAATTTTCAAGCTCTTCAAGAATTTCCAAACCTTATCTTCTTCTTCTTCTTTTTCTTTTCTCCACTTCTCTCTTTCTCTCTTCTTTCACTCACAAACAAGACTACAATTAATTCTTCTCCTTTTATACCTTTAATGAGAGAGCAAAGTCCACTATGCCCTTCCATGTAATGCCTTAGCCTTTTAACCTTTAGTGATCTTCCAAAAATGCACTTTTGCACCTTACAACATTAACACTTTAATTCTATCAATCCATGAAATAAATCCTCCTAAACTTGACATAATAATTTAAACTCCAATTAAAATGATTTACCTAATAAGACCACAAAATCTATTCAAATCATACTTATTAAAAAAAAATTTCAGGGCCCAACAAGGTACCTCTTTAGAGCCAAGACGAGCCTGCCTTAAAGATATCATCACCACTAGTGTGCCAATATTTTTGAAGAAAAGCTGGATTCAGTTCGTCCAGTCCTAGTGCTTTATCTGGATGCATACTAAACAAAGCCACTCTGAATTCCTCTTTCCAAAAAGGCTCAAGAAGGAATGCGGAATACTCATCCGAAACCACTCTATTGGTTAAACCCACCAATCTATTATAGTCAACAGTAGTATTACCTTCAAACAGCTTCTCGAAATACCCTTTTACTAATGACAACATTCCTTCCAAATCAGTAGTTATATGACCATCATCAGACTTCAAAGACTTCACCCTGTTCATAATACGTCTCCCTTTAATGTGCTTATGAAAGAATTTTGAATTTTTATCACCATTAGTGTACCAAAAAAGTTTGGTTTGCTACTTTCTTCTAACTTCTTCAGTCAAGAGAATTTGATTCCATTCTTCTTTAAGCCTAGTAATTTCAGACCCATCTATTTCAAGTCGGCGAACCACTATCTTCCTCTTTTCTTAAAAAAGTCTATTGCGTCTCCTTCCCCACTGTCTAACTTCAAAAATTAACTTATCTCTCTTCTCCATAAAATCAACATCATCAAGACCCAACCAGCTATCCCGAACCACCATAGCCAGCTCGTCTTTGAGAAGCCAAGAATTATCTATGCGAAAAGATCTACTCGTCGGACCAGTAGACTCCTGAGGCTGTATGTTTGTGAAAATGGCATAGTGATTTGAAACAGGGGTAGGAAGAATTGACGCAACAACATTTGGAAATAAATAAGCCCACTCTTGATTTTCCATGGATCTATCCAACTTTTCTTATAATCTATCTCCATTTGGGTTGGTCCCTTCCCATGAAAAGAATGGGCCAGAAGTATCTAAATCCAATTTTAATATTTATCCATCTACTTTGATAAATATCCTTTCCTCTTCACCTGTCCATCGCCATTACTAAACTCACTCACTTCAGCCTCTTGCTCCTCCAATTTTTTTTTCTTCTTTTCCTCTTTCCACTCTGTTTGAATTATCCTGAATTAGGAGTCCTTGCTCATGCCGCTTGACATGGGTTTGCGACCTATCAACCACCTTTTCGTCCTTCCTGTGTCAAGCATGTGGTGATAGATCACTTGAAAAGCTTATAATATAGGGAATTCGTCATGGGAGTGAATTTTTATTGCCAAGAAGATAAAGGGGCTATTCTGTACCTGTAATTTAGTTAATTTTAGTTCAGTCCCAGATAGGTTTTAGCTTGTTCTTTGGGTATGGAGGAGATTAGTAGAATGGATGGACACATGGGTATACCTTGTTTCGAAGGGAACATGAATTTTGTTTCCTATGGGATTTTGAGTTTTTGGCAGCCTCACCTGTTGACTATGAGGAGGGAGAAAAAGAGCAATCATTTTGGTTTAAGAGTTAAGGCATTGATAAGTGGAGAGTCAGATAATAGGATGTTTGGTGTGCCAATTCTTGAGAAAGAGTTGGAATTTAGGACATCTTTTGATGAGTATTTGAAGACTTTAGAGTATATAAAAAATGTTAGAGAAAATAGGCAAGCACATAAATCTAACTTGGATGAGTCAAAGGGAGCAAAAAATCAAGGAGGGTTAAGGGATCGAAGGAGCCAGAGAAGATGCAAATCTATGGAACATTATGAGTTAGTTGAGAATGGTGAGGGAACTGTTGGAAAAAAACGTATGGTCGATGATGAACTTCATTATGGAAAGTAGGAAATGAAAGAGTTGAACTTGGTTAGACAAGAGAGTCTTAGAAATGTACATGCAAGTAGGAAATAGGGAAACGCTACTAGAGATGGAAAATTGAGGAGTTTTAAGGGATTGAAGGAGCAAGAGAAGATGTCCGCGTATGTGGAACATTATGAGTTGGTTGAGAGTGGTGAGGGAATTGTTGGAAGAAAACATGTGTTAGATGATCAACTTCACTACAGAAATGTGGAAATGAAACTTGGTTAGCTAAGAAAGTCGTAGAAATGTACATATAAATGGAAAACAGGGAAATGCTGCGAGAGATGGGAAGTGGCATAACAATCAAAGAAGTAGCATCAATTCAGGGTGAAAGGACTTAACTTGGACCAATAAGAGGAATGACACTAAAAATAGCTGATGAATCAAATCCGTCAAACGGTGATAAAAGTGACATTGAGTTGCAAATAGATGAAGATGATGAATTTAATTTCATGGTTAGAAAATATCCATACTTCTACAAAAATAAGCTAATAAAGAATAGAGAAGGAAACAAGAAAATAGGAAATAACAAGTTCCTATCAAAAGACAGCAACAGCAGCAACAACAATACTCAAAACAATCAATAGTTTCAAGGAAATGTCGGGCCTGAGCATCAACTTACAAAAGAGCTACATAATTCTCTCCAAAAGCGCCTCTCAACTTTCTAATGTATTGACTCAAGCTACGGGAATGGTAATCAAGGATCCTCCTCTTCCATATTTAGGTATTCCTATATCATCAAAGAAGTTAAGGTTTTGTGAATGTCTCCCACTAATAGAAAAGATTGGGGTCATGGACAAATAGAGCTCTTTCCTATGGAGGAAAACTTCAGCTACTGAAGTCGGTTATTCTATCAGTGCAAACCTATTGGTATTCCTACCTATTTCTCTCCAAAGTCCTTATTGAAACCATTGAAAAACTGATGAAGCAATTCCTATGGGGGAAGGACAAGGAGGAAAAGAATGGCAAAAGTTAGTTAAAAGACTATCAGTCAACCAAAAGAAATGGGAGGTTTGGGGCTGGAGTTAATCAGTATGAAGAATAGTTTATTCATGACCAAAAGGATTTGGTGAATCGTAGGTGAAAAACAATCTTTATGGATCAAATGAATTCATTTCTATAGATTAAAAGGAGAATGTCTTTGGGATTTGAAAGTAAAAAATAACTATTCTTGGTTCTTTAATCAACTGTTAAGAATGAGGGAAAAAATTCAACAGGACATTACTTGTCAAATCGGGACAGGCAAAAGGATCTCTTTATGGTATGATAATTGGACAGGGTAAGGCGTTTTAATCCAAAATCAGCTGGCTAGAATCCTACTGGAGAGCTTCCCTAAGAAAAGAAAGCTCATCGAGATAGTTAGAAATGGATCTTGGATCTTATCAACAGAAGAATCTAGGCTCTTGTTTATCTAGCAATTTAGCAGTTATGGGGAAAGAGACAACTACTTATGGAAAGGGATTTCAGTCATAGACATTACTTTGAAGGTAGCTAAAAGGTTGAGGAATGAGACAGTAAACAGAGTGGAATGGTCTTCCCTCATTTGGAATAGGGTTGTTGGACCTAATGCTAGCTTTCTTCTATGGCTAACAATATTGAACAGGCTAAGCACTATGAATAGACTGAAGTTCTTATCCTCCTCTACGATATGTATCGTCTGCAATCTAGAGGAGGAAACTAAAGACCACCTCTTCTTTGAGTGTGCTTTCACTAAAGAGATTTGGAATAAAATCTCTAGCTTAAGTGTCCCTGAATTTTACTATTATAGTCTCCCTAATATCCTACAGCAAATACCTCTTCTACATATTTCTAAAAATGATAGGGATATTATATTGTTTCACTATATTGATTTGGAGGGAGAGGAATGATAGAAGATTCAAGGAGAAATCTATCTCTCTTTACGCTCTTATAGAGCTCATAATAGCCAGCATAAGGAAATGACTAATTATAAATCAGTCGAATCAGCACTGCAGTAGAGAACTAGCTCTCACACGGAGAGTTTAGTCCTAGTTGTATTTCTTATACTAAGTGATCAAGATTCATTCATTAAACCTAGCATCATCCCAGATTAGTTAAAGAATCCTTATCATCGACCAGAGTTCAGATCAGTACGACACAGAAATCTCATGCATGGAAATCCTTAGACTCTACTTCATACATATCGTCCAGTTCAGACTAGGGTGTTCAGATTAGTACAGTACAAAATTATCATGCATGGAAATCCCTAAAGTCTACTCCACACACCGTAGTGACTCATTCAATTCAACTCCAATATTCATATCACAAATGACAAAATCGTGATCATTTAACTCCAATATCCAACCTAGATACACGCAAATCGCAAATCACAAAATCATTTCCCAACCAATTCACAAATTGAAGATCTAATCGATCTCAATAAAAAATGCAATTAAATTTAAGCAGGAAAAAAATTGAAAGCTCTAAAAACACACCCAAAAACAATTCACTAGCTTCAAGTTTGGGTTTGATGACGGGTCACATTGTCATAATCTTCGAGTGTAGTAGTAGTCATGTAGATCTAGGCAAGCAGCAGCCTTTTCTCCTCCTTTAGATGTTCAATGGCAATGATGTGGTGTGGTGGTCCTCGTGGAGGAGGGTTGATGATGGTGGCGTCTTCGGGGGATGCGAAGGGAGGAGTCAAGGAGGATCTCTGTCCTTTGATGCTGGCGTTAACTGGGGAGGATAAGGAAGGAGCTGCACTGCTAGAGAGGGACCAGTATCGTCGAAGATGAAGTGGAGAATGAGGCTGCATTTGGATCTACGGTGCGGTGGGGAGAAGTACGTATCCACCACAATTTCCAAATGTAGTCACATGTTTGGATTTGTGGGCGAACAACCAGAGGTTGGAGAGAAGTGTGGTGCCACCACATAAATCGATAAGTAGAAAGAAGGTTGCGGTAAAAAAGTGCTTCTGCAGTAGAAATTCTACTTTCTATTAATAACCTTCTGATAATTAATATTTTTCATTATACCCTCAACTAATAGAAAGCAAGTTCAATGTATCGTCTTCTTCGTTCTCTCTGGCTCTCCGTGTTATTTTAATTTAACATTTTATTATTTATAATTTTAAATTTATATGACTAATAATTTTTTTTAATTATTTATACAACAATTAATAATTTATTAAATCAATGGACTTTTTAGTCATTTTTATCTCTTTTTAGCAACCGTAACTGCATTTGTCAAACACCTATTTTCACGTTTTAGCAGTTACCAAAATAGCAATCACAAATATATAAGTACTTATCATTTCAACAAGTTATCAATCGTCACCGCTCTCCTAAACCAAGCCTAAGAGAGAGAGAATGGCGGTGGTGGTGAGTGAAGAAGTGAGATGAGAGTCGGTATGAGAGAGAGAGGAAAAATGAGAAGGAAGGTAGAAAGAAGAAGGCTCGGGAGAGTGGAGGGAAGAGGAACGCAAAGACAAGGGGCGGTGTTGTTTTAGGGCTAATTTTCAAAAAATTGCAAAGAAGTTCTTAGCATTTTCAAAATTTATGGTACTGGGTTGTATCCACCGAACAAAAAACACCGGTACCACCGATATTAATGGGTGGTATGAAAGGATAAATACCGTTCTGATTTTCAGTCGGTATCATACATTCCAACAGATACGAAACGACATTCATTCCTCTGCAATAAATATTAAGCATGGTATACCAAGGTTGTGATTGGACTTCCTGCAGT
Organism: Erythroxylum suave; assembly: GCA_027563595.1. NCBI lineage: Eukaryota > Viridiplantae > Streptophyta > Magnoliopsida > Malpighiales > Erythroxylaceae > Erythroxylum > Erythroxylum suave. The sequence goes on from JAOSBN010000003.1 coordinate 30,462,539, forward strand.
GGCATGACTTGCTAAAGTCTACGATGAAGGAAGCCAAATGTGCAAGAGAAAACATAACACCATCAATAGAAGAGTACATGGAAAATACATGTCTCCTTCGCCATGGGACCAATTACTCTGATACCACTATACGTGGTTGGTCCCAAGTTGTCAGAGGAAATGGTGTTAAGCTCAGAGTACTCTCTAGTTTGTTTGAGAAAGTCAGATTATGTGGACTACTACTCAATGGTCTTGCTTCTGTCAAGGTAAAGTATTTCTATGGTTTTATATACTATGGCAAGCGATATAGAGATTTGGGATTTATATGTTCACGTGTACCCCACCTACTTGTAGAGAGAAGGTAAACAAGGAAAATTCAACACTGTATCATTAAGGTCACGCAATGCAGATGGGACCAAGACAGAAGATCAGGTTATTACGGAGACCAACTGGTTGAAGATTACAGAAGAGATATATTGCGTACAGTGCTGCAAAGAAGAGGGAGTTTGATTCCACGGGTTTGTAAGGATATGTTTTTGGGAATGAGTCACATGATTCAATACTTCTACAAGGAAATGGACGGCTACCCTTGCTCCACGGCCAAGGTTAAGGACTTCCAAGCTATTATATGGGATCCAACAATTAATCCCTACGTGCTAGCTTCTTATACTAAGGATTTTGATTAATCTTGTAATGAGACCGTTAATCAACCTTAATTAGACACATGTCCCTCAACAGACGCTTTCATTGTGAACTTCAAGGCAGTATCACATCAAAGCTGGAAGACAACTCATTAATTAGATGCCAAATGCTTTTTCTCGAGAAGAGTCGTACTTGTTGGGAGAAAAAAGAGTCAATTAGACATGACAAAGCAAAAATTAAAGAAGAGTTGGAACTCTTGTTCTTAGTGTAACTTTATTACATTCTTATATAGTTCTAACTTTATTATAGTCTTACAATCACTTTTTGACTTGATTACGAATCTTTAATTATTTGACTTACACATACGCACACAAGTACATACTTATATGAGTTTTATATTTACTACTTTATTAAAGTCCAATCATATTAGTTTTTCACCATCAACTGTTAATTTAATTAATAATATTTAAAAATTATGTTATAAAATATCATTCCACCTTTTGACTAAAGATATTTTGAATTAATACTAATCGAGAATAACAAAACATTTTCTTTAATTGTTTTAGGGTAACGAATCCTATCTTGATCTCTACTACATCCATATATAATTCATACTATATCTAATGACAACAAACTGGACTACTTATGACTAACATAAGTCATATCAAAACATAGTAATCTGTATGTAAGATAACTTTGAAGATCTTAAGTTAAATGATTACTTATATAATCATCACAATGAGAATTTATATAAATATATAAGTACTGTTTTAAATAGATTTTTCATACAAGGTCAGTTCAATGAACTTGTTCTCTAATAAGCATCTATACGTTTGTTTAAGTATTTCCATACTTAGTCTATGAGATCGACTACTTCATTTATAAGAAAAAACATAAAGTGTATTAGTTTTTTTTTATGTTTTATTAATGTCCAATGTTAATATAACAATGATTAGTACATTTTCTGGATAATATATAAATGTACTATAAACCTCATAATTATAAATAATAATCTTATTATAATTTTATTTTCAATGTATAATTATCCCATAAACTTTATCATATATATCTAAGTATGTATACGATAAAGAATGTCTTTAAATAATTGTCACTAAACTTTAACCGATTGTTTAGTTATAAGACATAAACTAACAATCTCTTATTTGTGTTAAGTCAATTATTTAAGTACTATATACCATATCACCATGTAATAATCATGTTACTACTCTTATGAGGTATTAAATATAAGACACATACAAGTATATCTGCGTGCGTGAGCATGTCAAATATTTAAGGTTTTTAATCAAGTTAGAAATTGAGTGTAAGTTAAAACTTGTAGAAAAAGTCAAAACTCATGCAAGTATGCCTGTGTGCGGGTCCATGTCAAATATTTAAGGTTTGTAGTCAAGTTAGAAATTGAGGGTAAGTTAAAACTTGTAAAAAAATTCAAGGATCTTGACTATAAGAATGTAATAGTTAATTGAAAACTTCTCATAATTTGTCTACCTCTATCAAGAAAGATTGATTATGACAACTTAAAGATTGATTGCAAGAAAAATAAATCTAAATAGGTATATACTTATTCAATTCTTTACGTGATTTTTTAAGATTCATTTATAATTTGTTATTAAGATGAGAATATTATCATTTTTACAAATTATATGAACCGGAAATTATGATGGAGCTTATATTAGATGGAACTCTTGTTTTCTCCACCGGTGACACCATGAGAGTTTAAGATGCCATGGACTTGTAGCATGTCTATGCAGTCAATTTTTGTGCTCTATTTTTCTGCTACATTTTGGAGTTAATTTAGGCTTTCTATTCTGCAAATAGTTTATGGGTTTTCCTTTCTGTTTGTATTTAGATGATAGTGAATTGTGTTTATGTATTGGATGACGATGGGTAGAGTGCTACAATTTATAATAGCATTTGTAGACAAGTCAAAGAAAGCGAAAGTGTCGTCAAGAATTTGCCACACTTGCTTGTGGCGTCTCTTTTCTTTTTTTTTTGGGTGACGAATGAGAGAATATAAAGTTACGTATCAAAACCAGCAATATCTTGTACAAGGTACTGCAAATACGCCTCGATCTCAGTCTCTTTCTCCCCACAACACACAGTACTCTCTACCATGAGCATGTCTGGAAACATGTTGCTTGCAAATAGAATCACTCCCAAGCTTTACAAAAAACATAAACAAGCAAGGATTGTTCCACCATCAGGTCGTTTTAATGAATATTCCTCATTCGCACCATTTTTTCGCTTGTGTTCCTTTTTCTATAGCCTTCTAGCTTATATTTCTTACTTTATATCCTGCCGTTCTTTTGCAATACTTCCTTCATAAACGTGGACTAATCAGCAAAAGTGCTCCACACCCAACTTTTTAAGGTTTACAGAGAAGAGAAGCATAATCGCTTTAAGTTATAAGATTCTTCAATATTAATCATTTGTTCCAATTCTTTGGACGAAGCCCGTGGGATGCTTAATGTCTCTTTTTGCAAACCAGTTTAGCAATTTTCTTCCTTTTAGATGAAGACGCTGACTGTAGATTAAACCATGTTTGGTTTTGGAATGTCTAGCAGATGTACGTTCTCTGATGCAGCCAAAGCCGAGAGTACTTCGTGAAGTTGCTGAGGTAATAACTCTCCTCTACCCTCTCATTACATCTGGCCAATAACCCAAACGGGTAATTATTTTGGCAAACCTTCTCTTACAGAAGGGTGACAAGTACGGTATGAAAACGACAAGAATCTCTGAAATGTTCGCAAAAGTCGACAAGCCGTCGATGTCGTCGTCGTATGACACGGCATGGCTGGCTATGGTACCATCTAAGGGTTGTAAGGACAAGCCATTGTTTCCAGAATGTGT
>JAOSBN010000003.1:30467064-30481037 GCA_027563595.1 Erythroxylum suave
TCGCATTCGATTCGGAATTTTTCTTTCGATGTTCTTCCGTTTTTCGTCAGTTGGGATCCGGTTTCCGGATCGGGTCCTAATAGTTAGACTATAATAATGCCTTAATACAATCCTTACAAAGTAGAGTTAAGCAATGTCTACCAAAAGATTTAAATTTTTACCGATGCTTGAAGCCAATAAGTACACCCATCATAGAAGAGCAACGTCTAGATTTCGTCTATTTTATGACTGTAAAAACAACATATGTAAATAAGACAGGAAAAATGAGACACCTTATCTTTGACTTGCAAGGTCTTAGGTGAGTAAGTTGAAGAAGTCCTTGCTTAAAGGTGTTCCTCGGCTAGATGTTCGTGATGATGCAATATGTGCTGGATGTCAATATGGAAAAGCACATCAACTCCCTTACAAAGAATCAACATATATAGTTAAAATGTTGCTTAAGTTGATCCACTCTGATGTTTTTAAACGATTGAAACAACTATCCATCAGTGGATTTCAATACATAATTACTTTTATTGACGATTATTTAAGGTATGTATGGGTTGAATTTATGAAAGAAAAGTTTGAGGCATTAATCAAATTTAAGGAGTTCAAATAAAGAATGGAAAAAGAAGTAGGGAGAGGAATATTTTGCCTTTGTATAGACAACGGGAGAGAGTACACATTTAAAGTTTTTTTTAACTACCTATGAGAAAATAAAATTGGTAGGCAGTTCAGTTGTCTGAGCACCTCACAAAAGAATAGGATTGTTGAAAGGAAGAATAGCCATTTGGAAAAAATATGCATAAGCGTGCTAAATGCCAAAAATGTGACACCTAGATTTTGGGCAGATTGAATGAAGATAGCAGCATATGTTATCATCAAAGTGTCTCAAGCTGGATTCTAGTTTATCTCAACATTTAAAAAGTTGTAGAATATCAAACCCATAGTCTGTCATTTTTTAGTCTTTGGTTGTGTTTGCTATGTGTTTGTACCAGACCACCTGCAAAGTAAGTTTGATAAAAAGGAAATTCGATGCATATTTGTGGGATATGGCAGCAAACGAAAAGGTTGGAGATGTTATGATCCAATAACAAATCAATGCTATGAATCTAGAAATATAGTGTTCAATGAGGCATCATCATGGTGGTTGCCATAAGCAGTTTTATTACCTGCTTCTAAACCAAAAAAGCAAAAGCTACAAGAAAGAGTTCAAGAGTCATCTGAGCTTGACAAATCATAAGAGTCAATTGAAGAAGTATGACCAATTGAAAAGTTGGAGAGATTAGTGGCACATTATCAAGGAGAAGTCTATGGCAAAATGGAGTGCATCGTACAACTCCTAAAGAAGAAAGATTAAGTCAACTAAAAGAGCCAAAAGAACAAAAAGTTCTTCAATAGTCTTTACGCAGGTCAACTAGAAAAATAAGGCCAAATCCCAAGTATGCAAATACAACATTACTATAAGAAAATGAAGTAGTTAAGCCAACAAGCTATGAAGAAGCATCACAAAGCTTAGACTAGAAGAAAGCAATGGATAAAGAAATTCAAACATTAAAAGATAATCAAACTTGGGACTTAGTGCCACAAACCAAAAATATACAACCAATTTCTTACAAGTTGGTTTTCAAGGTAAAAAGATGACCTGACGGAACAATCAAAAGGCGCAAGGCGGGATTGGTTGCACAAGGTTTCCTTAGGAATAAGGGCTAAATTATGATGAAACGTTTAGTCTAATAGCAAAGATCACAATGGTACATGTCCTACTTGCCCATGCAGTTAATAAATTTTAGAAACTCCAGCAAATGGATGTAAAGAATGGCTTCCTGCATGGAGAATTGAACAGAGAAGTATATATGGAGCAATCTCAAGGATTTGAAGACAAAGCTCATATAGGATAGGTATGTAAACTAAAGAAGGCCCTTTTATTGGTTAAAGCAAACTTAAGGGCGTGGTATAATAAGATTGTTAAATTCTTAATACAAAGTGGATATACATTGGTTCTAGGATACTCATGCTTGTTTGTGAAAAATAAGAATGGAAAGTTGGCAATAGTGCTTGTCTATATGGATGATCTTATCATTACTAGTGATAATGAAAAAGAAGTTTAGCATATTCAAAGTGATCTCTTGATGCACTTCCAAATGAAGGAACTTGGTGAGTTGAAGCATTTCCTTAGACTTGAATTAGAAAAAGTCAAAGAAGGGTTATTTTTGTGCCAACAAAAACATGCTAAAGACTTGTTGCATAACTTTGGAATGCTTGACTGCAAACTAGTTTCCACCCCAATGGAGGTGAATACTAAACTTTGTTTAGAAGAAGGTCATGAGTTAGAAGATCCAACAATGTATCGACAACTTATAGGAAGCTTGGTTTATTTGACAATAACATGACCTAACATAGCATTTGTTGTTCGAGCAGCTAGTCAATTCATGGCAAATCCAAGAAAACCTCACTTAGATTCAATCTAACTCGTACTCAAGTATATCAAAGGAACTCTTGACCTAGGACTACTATATAAAGAGGGAAGCATATGCAAGGTAGTGGGGTATTATGATGCCGACTATGTTAGAGATCATGATACTCGAAGATCAAACACTGGATATGTGTTCAAACTTGAATGTGCAATCTCCCGGTTCAGCAAAAGACAACCAACAGTCTCTTTGTCAACCACTGAGGTTGAGTATCGTGCAGTAACAATGGCAGCACAAGAAGGTGAATGGATAAAACAACTAATGGTAGATCTCCATTAATTAATGGACTATCCAATGGAGTTACATTGTGATAATTTGTCAGCAACACGTCTGACAAAAAATCTAATGTTTCACGCAAGAACCAAACACGTGAAGATACACTATCACTTTGTTTGAATGACATATCAAGATGAAATATGCAAAGACAAAAGTCCAAGTTGCAGACTTATTTACCAAAGGAATCAATATAACAAAATTTGAAGAATTTAAAAGGCAATTTGTTATGACTTTAAGAGTAAGAGAGTAGTAAAAAAATATTTTAAACTTTTTATTTTACTAGTTAAAGATTTTATGTAATTTTATTTATTCCAAAATAAATAAAATTTAATAAAACACTAATCAAAATGATCAAGTCAATCTTTTAAAAATTAGAAGTTTAACTAGTAAAATAGAAAGTTTAAAGTTTAAAATATTTTGTTATAAAAATTTTTAAATTTTAATTAATAAATTGTTAAATAAAATTAATTAATTTCATGAAAGTAGATGGATAATATTAGAGAGAAATTTGTAAAATCACGGAAATAAAAGTATTTAATTTTGATTTATAAAAATTTATTAATTTACATTAATAAAAGTAATTAGATAAAAAAATTAAAAATCTAATTAAAAAATTAAACGAATTTTTACAGAACCGTATACTTTTATTTCCGTGATTTTACAAATTTCTCTCTAATATTATCCATCTACTTTCATGAATATCCTTTCCTCTTCACCAGTCCATCGCCATTACTAAACTCACTCTCTTCATCCTCTTGCTCCCTCAACTTTTTTTTCCTTCTTTTCCTCTGTCCACTCTGTCTGAATTACCCTAAAGTCGGAGTCTTTGCTCACACCGCCTGACACGGGTTTGCTTGACCACGTTTTCGTCTTTCCTGCGTCGAACAGCTGGTGATGGATCACTTGAAAAGCTTATGATATAGGGGATTCGTCACCGGAGTGAATTTTTGTTGCTAAGAAGATAAAGGGGCTATTCTGTACCCGTAATTTGTGTGAAAACAGATAGGAGAAGCGAATTTAGTTAGTTTTAGTTCAGTCCCAGATAGGTTTTAGCTTGTTCTTTGTTTATGGAGGGGATTAGTAGAATGAATGGACACATGGGTATACCTTGTTTTGAAGGGAAACGGAATTACACTTGCAGTTATAGCTGGGAATCATTTGTTTCCTGTGGGATTTTGAGTTCTTTGCGGCCTCACCGGTTGACTATGAGGGGAGAGAAAAAGAGCAATCATTTTGGTTTAAGGGTTAAGGCATTGATAAGCGGAGAGTCTGATGATAGGATGTTTGGTGGGCCAATTCTTGAGAAAGAGATGGAATTTAAGACATCTTTTGACGAGTATTTGAAGACTTTAGAGTATATCAAAACTGTTAGAGAAAATAGGCAAGCACGTAAATTGGACTTGGATGAGTCAAACGATAGTGGAACGAGCAGAAAATCGAGGAGGGTTAAGGGATCGAAGGAGCAAGAGAAGATGTCCAAATCTATGGAACATTATGAGTTGGTTGAGAATGGTGAGGGAACTGCTGGAAGAAAACAGGTGGTCGAGGATGAACTTCATGACAGAAAGGAGGAAATGAAAGAGTTGAACTTGGTTAGCCAAGAGAGTCTCAGAAATGTACATGCAAGTAGGAAACAGGGAAACGCTGCAAGAGATGGCAAATCGAGGAGGTTTAAGGGATGGAAGGAGCAAGAGAAGATGTCCACATCTATGGAACATTACGAGTTGGTTGAAAGTGGTGATGGAACTGCTGGAAGAAAACGTGTGGTAGACGATCAACTTCACTACAGAAATGTGGAAACGAAAGAGTTGAACTTGGTTAGCCAAGAACGACGTAGAAATGTACATATAAATGGAAAACAAGGAAATGCTGCAAGAGATGTGAAGTGGCTTAACAATCAAACAAGTATCATGAATTCAGAGTGGAAGGACTTAAATACAGGTAAGCAGATTAGAAAAGTTCAAAAGATCTCCCTTTTACCCAAGAAAGATGAATTTACTGGTGGCAACATTATTAGCTCAAAAGAAAAGTGGAGTCATGTAAAGGATTTCTCAGAAGCATTGGAGGGCAAAGAGATGACCTTTGAATATCTCAGCAGTAACGTTCAAGACAATAAAAGTAATTACATGGAAATTAAGCAGAAAGGGGCATTGATAAGAAATAATAATTTTGACCTTGAAGGGGCTGATAACGGGAGTTTGCATATTGAAAGAGTTGCCTTCAAACATTTGGAGGAGTCCAATGATATAACTGGGAAGGTGAGAGTTCCACGGGCTGAGATGGAGGAGAGAATTCAGCAACTAGCAAAGTGGTATGTGGTCTATGCCCTTAATGGTTATATTGACTTCATTCTTTTCTCTTTGTAATTTCCTTGCGCTTAAGTTTGGCATTACTTTCATTGCAACTAAGTGCTCATTTGCAATTTAGATCTATTATAAATGGCAGAAAGGAATCGATATGAAGCTATTTTTGTGTTTTATTTTGCCCTTATGTGTTTAATGTATCACAAATTGTTCAATCAAATCTCCTCTCGACCTGATTCAATTGAAAATAGCTTCTCTTGACAGTTTGAATGGTGCGGATATTAACATGCCTGAGTGGATGTTCTCAAAGATGATGCGCAATGCAAAAATCAAATATACAGATCATGCTATATTGAGGATTATACAGATACTGGGTAAGTTTGGGAATTGGAGGCGTGTTCTGCAAGTCATTGAGTGGCTTCATTTCCGGGAACGTTTTAAAGCACATAAGTTAAGGTGCTGCCTTCCATCCACTTCTATGAGACTTTTGGCATGCTTGCTGCTGCTGCAATTTATTTTTTATTCTGTCTCCAAATATCTCCTCTCTGGGTTATGATTGTGTATAGCTTTTGCATATGGTCTCTTGGAGTTGGAGAATAAATTTGAAGAACAAGAATCTTTAGAAACATTATTGTTCTTTTGGAAGATTATCATTCTTGTTATTCATTTGGAAGAATTGGTACTGAGTCAGTTGGAGGTCAGATTACCAATAGAGCACATGGGTGGAATAGATTGTTTTGGCCTTTCTGTCTATGATCCATTTGGCATTAGCATGAGAAATGGAAATGTCGTAATTTTAGGTGCACACAGATTTACATGGAACAAAAATGAAGAATGTTTGACCTTTGGTATATCACATTTTTTAACATAATAGAACTAGATTACTAAGAAATGCCATGCTAATGAATTAGACAAGGAATTTGATGTGTCTACTTCTCACCAGATATGTTCTCTATGACAGATACTGATAGAACTCTAGCCTTAGAATGCTAGAGATTTACTGTATTATTATAATATGATCGTATAGAAAGATCAGTACAGAATAGAACTATAGAGTATCTCCCTAACCAGAGCATAATTGCTCCTCAGAAGGTATGAATATCCTTCTGTCACTAATTGTTCTTACTTCTCTGCCTACCTTTTCCTTCTCTCTCTCCCATTCTTAAATCCCCTACCCAGGTACATTCTGTTATTCTAACTAATTAGCCACCTCAGCTGATAACTAACTTCCCCCTGGCCCATTGTTCTTTCTTCTGGAATACACCTTCCATACTACCGGCTTATTCCCTCTTCCATTGGTTCTCTCATTTGCTAAATCACTCTCTCCCTCGTAATGTCTATCAGATACGTTTATACAACTGCACTAAATGTCCTCGGGAAGGCAAGGCGACCTGTGGAGGCTCTGAATGTATTTGATGCAATGCAGGTAATGCATAGTTCTCATTAATTGCTTATTTATTTACTGAATAGCATAAAATGAAATTTCCACCAAGTCATTTAGTCTCTTTCCTTGGCTCTACAGCAACAAATTTCATCATATCCTGACATAGTAGCTTATCATAGTATTGCTGTGACACTTGGACAAGCTGGGTATATCAAGGAGCTCTTTGATGTGATTGATACCATGCGGTCTCCTCCAAAAAAGAAGTTCAAGGCAACGATTCTTGGGACATGGGACCCAAGGCTGGAACCAGATATTGTTGTTTACAATGCGGTGAGTAATGTTTGAAGTTTGTGATGAAATGGTATTTACATGGGAAGGCAATCCATAATTTTTAAATTGAAATTCAAACGGTGAGAAGGCCAAAATTCAACTGGAGAAATGGAAACAATGGAAGAATTGACTGCTTGAAAAGTACAAGCATGAATGGAGTATATTGAAACAAGAAATGAAAGTTCATTCACATGTTCATATATTTGATTGATGATAAATAGTCAGGAGAGACTGAATGCCACAAATATCAGTCCTGATTTGTTGTGGAGATTACCCATGGGTTATCTTCTTAGGCCCATCAGGTGGCGTTAGTTATGCGTCAGCGACAGTTTGGTGGCAGCTGGTGCCCTTTCGAATTTATCATAATTTAAGACATACACAAAATCTGTACAGACAATATTAATCGTTGTATTGGCATTTTGAGACTTTTGTCCCATGTAGGTGCTAAATGCTTGTGTTCGGAGAAAACAATGGGAAGGTGCATTTTGGGTTTTGCAGCAGTTTAAGAAACAAGGTCAACAACCTTCCACCGCAACATATGGACTTATCATGGAGGTATATAGTTGTATCTTGAAAATGCCTGGCATTTAGATTTTTTGCAAGTGACAAGCACACCACTTAAATGGCCTTTCGAAAATTAATGGCACAATTCTTCACGTTATGAGCTTGCTGGAATTGGGATCAATTTTGAGCAACTGTCGGTATGTTGTTCATAATGTATGTTATCTGCATAATAATGGGGAAAAGGCAAATTCATCCTTCGAAGTTGTTTCTCTTTGAGCAGGTCATGTTTGTTTGTGGCAAGTACAACTTGGTCCATGAATTTTTCAGGAAAATGCAGAAATCTTCTATTCCAAATGCTTTGGCATATAGAGGTACTTTACTGATTTTTGTTTTTGCTGCAACATAATTTGGCTTCAGCATGAAAATAAATTCTTGTCATGTGCAGTTATTGTTAATACTCTTTGGAGAGAAGGTAAGACAGAAGAGGCTGTATTGGCTGTTGAAGACATGGAAAGACGGGGCATTGTGGGCTCTGCTGCTCTTTATTATGACCTTGCTCGTTGTCTCTGCAGCGCTGGAAGGTGCCAAGAAGCACTAATCCAGGTAATCTTATTGTTCTTAATTTGTCTTTTTTGGTTTCTTCGTCCCTAACTGTTGAGATGTTAGTAGTTTAGTTCAGGGAAAGTTTAGAGAGTTCTAAGATCCATGGAAATACTGACTGAACAGAACTCTTTGATTGAGACTACTTTTATATTATATTTACGTAATCTTTTTTTGATCCGGATATTTATACACTTAGCTGAGCGCTATAAAGTTAAGCTAGTTGTAACATGAGAAGTTTTTGCACTTATTTTGGTCTGAAGTTGGTCTTTATCTTTTCTTAGTTTGTGTCAATACGGAACAATTGCTGAGTAGGCCCAATCAGATGAAGTGTTGTTCTAATAATCATTTACTTACACAAACATTAATGCAATATATTTGGTCACAGATAGAGAAAATATGTAAGGTTGCTACTAAGCCCCTTGTAGTAACCTACACCGGCTTAATTCAAGCTTGTCTGGACTCTGGGAACATTGAAAATGCAACATACATCTTTCACGAAATGAAGCACTTTTGCTCCCCAAATCTTGTTACTTGCAACGTAATGTTGAAAGGTTATCTGCAACTTGGATTGTTTGAAGAAGCAAAGAAGCTTTTCCACAAGATGCTAGATGATGCTAATCATATCAGTACACAATCAGATTATAAGGTACTAGTATCCCCAGATATATATACGTTCAACACCATGCTGGAAGCATGCGCTGAAGAAAAAAGGTGGGATGATTTGGAGTTTGTATATAAACGAATGTTACACCACGGATACCACTTCAATGCAAGACGCCACCTTCGACTGGTATTGGATGCTTCAAGAGCTGGAAAGGTATGCACTCAGATCTCAATATTGCTGCTATTAGTCCTTGTTTGAACGTCCTCTGAAGTGAGAGGCTAAATTTTTGTAGCATCTTCCCTTAGGTGTGGTGAAGCTGAAAGGCCTTTTGTTGGGTTTATGTCTCTGCATCAGTCGTGTTACATACTCTTGAAATATAGAGAAAGCAATGCATTTTCTCATTCTTTGAAGAAATATCTTCCGTTTATATCTTTCTATCCCATTTTTGGGAAAAGTAATTTTATGGGCATTAGCTCTCTTAATGCAAGGTTCTAATGTGAAGTTAATTGCCCTTGCAGAAAGAACTACTGGAAATAACGTGGAAACATTTGGCTCAGGCCGATAGAAATCTTCCATCTCCTCTCATCAAAGAAAGGTTTTGCATGATGCTTGAAAAAGATGCCTGTCATTCTGCTCTTGAATGTATTACCACAAGTAGTCCTGACGTGGATCTGCAATCATTTTCTACAACTGCCTGGTTCAACTTGATCAAGGAAAATGCTCACAGATTTAAAAAGGAAACTCTTGTTCGGCTAATGCACAAGGCAATTGCAGCTGTTGACAGCGGAGTTGAACCAAACCCCGTTTTGCAGAACTTGTTAGCATCTGGGAATGACTTCCTTAGTACTTGTTAAACTTGCTGAATCAATATGAGACAATTTCCAGTTCTGAAGCAATCTCATCAACCTTGGCTTAATGAATGCATTCGTTATCTGCTTTGATTGAACGTTTACATAAGAACGTTTCTTATACTGGTATCTAGTGCACATATAGATGTCTATAAGTTATATTTCGGTAGGGACATACTGAGATATAAACGAAAATCGTGATAAAGGAGCAGACTTTTTTAATTGATCCGACTGTGAGCAAATGACTTTTGGTCCGTCTTTATAACACATAAGTTAAGCACCAAAATACATTTATCTATCTTGGCGAGCCAAAGAGGCTGCATTTTTTCTACTGGCTATGCAAACGCCGTTTCTCTAATTCTAGTTATAATTCTAATTTACAAGTTTTTGTAGAAAATGGGGGAGTTTGATCAGGAAAACCAGGTTTCTGATTCTTCTCTTCAGCCAACAACTGATGAGCAACACTGACATGAAAAGTTAATCATACTACGTATCTTCATTGCTACGCACCAAAAGAATAACAACCACTGTCTTAACAATGCTTAACTAAACATTTTTGCCCTATCTATCACTATCACTAATTTATTATACACTTCATTTGGACAGGATAAATTATGAGGCGATGCCATCCCATGTTTATGCAGATAGAAAGTGAGTGGAACTTGTTACTATTACATACATCATTTCATTTACAATCTCAAACTTGTACTTATCTCCTACTCTTAGCCATCGAAAGGTTAGGTAATTCATATTCAACCAAAATATAAAAAAGCTTCGAAGATCACTAAAATATGTTTTCTTAATAAAGTTAGGACAAAAACAACTGAAGTACTTTACTGCTTTCTTTGAAGCATAAGAGTAAAAAGAATACTATCATGAAAGCCTAAAATAAGTGGATTAAAATACTAAAAGATGAGCTTTTCCATTATAGTGACCCTAAGGTTAATTCTTTTTGTTCCAATTTTAGAAACTAAGTCACTGTCATACCTTCCACGAGGAGATATAATAGTATAGTGACTTGGTTCAACAATGAGTGGATGAGCTTTTCCATTAGAGTGAGCCTAAGGTTGTTCTTTTTGTTCCAATTTTGAAAACTAAGTTACTGTCATACTTTCCGTCATTACAGGAGATATACTAGTATAGTGACTTGGTCCAACAGTGAGCAGCTTTAGTTTATGATGGAGAGGAAAAATTGGGATTGTTTGATGAATCATTATGCACCAAACTATTTCACACCATTATAAAATATCCAACTTGAGGGTACGTAAGTATATATTAAGAATACATTAATTATGTTAAAATATACATTATAGTGGACCACGAGTTCAATATTGGGATAGGCTTGAATAATATCGGTTATCCGAAACTAAAGTTTGTCTATTAAATTTTCAGATCCAATTGTTTTTATTAATTTTCGATTTTCATCATCTTTTCCTTAAATTGCCGTAAATTAAAAAATACCCCCTCCCCCCTTACTTGTTTTAGTTTTGAACTTATAAACTCTTTATCGATAACGTAGTGTTTGGTTAGTGTCTTCAGCCACGAAGACAGAGGACAAGGACATAATAGTTCTGTCATTGTATGCGTTTAGTTGCTGTCCTCACTCATTCATGTTCCGTCTCAAAGTACAAGGACATAAAATTTGTGTACACTTCATTTGGACAGGAAAAATTATGAGGCGATGCCATCCCATTTTTATGCAGATAGAAAGTGAGTGGAACTTGTTACTATTACATACATCATTTTATTTACAATCTCAAACTTGTACTTATCTCCTACTCTTAGCCTTCGGAAGGTTAGGTAATTCATATTCAATCAAAATATAAAAAAGCTTCGAAGATCACTAAAATATGTTTTCTTAATAAAGTTGGGACAAAAACAACTGAAGTACTTTCCTGCTTTCTTTTAAACATAAAGAGTAAAAAGAATACTATCACGAAAAGCTAAAATAAGTGGATTAAAATACTAAAAGATGAGCTTTTCCATTAGAGTGAGCCTAAGGTTACTTATTCTTTTTGTTCCAATTTTAAAAACTAAGAGTCTGTTTGATTAGATGTTAGTTAATGGAACGGAAGGGAACGGTTTATAATGGAATGAAATGTAATATAGTGAAAAGTTGTTTGGGAGAGATAGAAATGTTCATAATGTAATACAGTGAAACATTGTCTGGAAGATTGATGGAATAGAATGGAATGTATAATAAATGATTATTATACCCCTAATATTAAAATGATTGTTGCAAGAAGTTTAATGTTATTATTTTAAAACAAAAATCATGTCCAATTAAAAAGTCACACACAACTGTGACAAATAATTTTTTTTATTTTTTCTATTTTAAAATAATAAAATTTTTATTATTTTATTATTAATTATATGCAAGTTATTATTAATTATATAAAAATATCATTATTAATTATTTGACAAATTTTATTCTATTATATGTGATTTATATTTAAAAATTATTTATTTTTATTTTTATTTATATAGAAATATATATAAACATTTTCAGAATAATTTTTATATATTTTCTATTTTTATTAATAAAAATTTTATTAATAATGTTTTTATATAATTAATAATAAAATAAAAAACTTTAAATAATTTTCATTAATGAAAATAGAAAATATATAAAAAAAATGTTCTTTAATTGCATTCATATATTTCTATATAAATAAATAATTTCAAATATAAATCACATATAATAGAATAATATTTATTAAATAATTAAAATTTTTATTTTATTAGTAGTTATATACAATTTATTATCAATTATTCAATAAATTTTATTCTATTTTATGTAATTTATATTTAAAATTTTTTTATTTCTATAGAAATATATAAATACAATTAAAGAACAATTTTTATATATTTTCTGCTTTAATTAATAAAAATTTTATTAAAATTGTTTATTTTATTATTAAATATACACAATTTATTTTTAATTATATAAAAATATTGTTATTAATTATTTAATAAATTTTATTCTATTTTATGTGATTCATATTTAAAAATTATTTATTTATATTTTTATTTCTATAGAATTATATAAATACAATTAAAGAATAATTTTTAATTTATTTTCTATTTTCATTAATAAAAATTTTATTATTAATTATATACAATTTATTTTTAATTATATAAAATATTAAATTTATTAATTATTTAATAAATTTTATTCTATTTTATGTGATTTATATTTAAAATTTATTTATTTATATAGAAATATATATAAAAAATTACAGAATAAATTTTTATATATTTTCTGTTTTCATTAATAAAAATTTTATTAAAAATTTTATTTTATTATTAATTATATACAATTTTTATTAATAATATAAAATATTTTTTTAGAATAGGAGAAATAATATAAAAATATTATTAATTATATAGAAGGGGGTCAAGGTTAGAAGAAATAATTAGTATTAAGAAAAATTATTGAGGATATATTAGGTATTACCTATTTATTAGTTTACATTCCATCCTAAATCCTCAAATTGGAGGTTTCTTATTTTTACTGTTTAGGATATAATGGAATGTAACATGAAACCCTCCGCTTCCATCCCATTCTATTTTATTCTATTATGAAATCCCCAGCCAAAACGGTAAAAGTGTGTTACATTTCATTCATAACTCTCCATCCAAACACACCCTAAGTCACTGTCATACCTTCCACGAGATGACACAATAGTATAGTGACTTGGTCCAACAATGAACAGCCTTAGTTTTATAATGGGGAGGAAAAATTGGGATTGTTTGAATCATTATTCACCAAACTATTTTACACCATTATAAAATATCCGACTTGAGGGTACGTAAATATATATTAAGAATACATCAATCACGTTAAAATATATATTATAGTCGACCAGGCTTGGACAAGAATATTGATGAATGGAGTCAAGAGCTCATGATACAGTTAGCGATATAATATCAATCTTATAAATGCCTCAAATGTCACATGCACGTGATCAAGATCCCAGTTGTCATAATATTATATACTAGTCTACATTAATTAATTCAACATCCTCCCTCCCACCTAGATTACATAATTATAGTGTCTAATACTTTTGCAAAAATATACATAAATAAACTAATCGTACACGACCAACAGACTAAGCATGTAAAATTAAAGTAATAATATGAGTGGATAAAAAGTCAGAAAATAAAACATACCATGACGTACTTCTCTCTCAAAATAATTATGAATATTCAACAGTAACAAAGTTATAAATACATAGCAGTAGCTTAATTGTAAATACCAAATATAAATGTAATTATAAATACTTCTATCTTCAACCTCTAGATGGGTTCATATCTTGCTGTTGAAGTTGTCTTTGACGACTTTACTCAAAACTTCTAAAATCTGACATCAAGTTGGGGAAAAAACCACCCAAAGAAAAGACGGAAGAATAAGAAATTTTGTTCATGTCAGGATTTTAGCAGTATCAGTGACGTCAGAAGCAACTCTGATAATGATCTGTTACCAACCCACTCTGCCTTATCTTCTTGGATAATTTTTAAAGTATCCAATAAACATTTTTTAAAATAACCATTTTCTAATTTTTGAATGAAGAAGTTAGTTTGAACAAGTTTTTTTTAATTTCATGATTAAATATTATACACGTGTTTGCTTTTTTCCATTTTTCTCATAAGACCGCTGTTAAGTTT
>JAOSBN010000003.1:30481137-30502906 GCA_027563595.1 Erythroxylum suave
TCTTTTATACTCTGCCTCAGAAGTCCTTACATGGACAATCGAGACTGCTTGGAACTGGCAATGAAAGATTATAACCTGTGTCAGAAAATATACCAGCAAGAGCTCAAGGATCTCGAGCGGTAATTATAAACATGGGGAATATTGAAAATTGACTAAAATGATTGGAATGGCTGTAGAATAACTCTTGATTGAATTGCAGATGGGTGAAGGATAGCAAATTGGATGAATTGCAGTATGCCAGACAAAAGCTAAACTATTGCTATTTCTCCAACGCTGCCGTGGCTATCCCGCCTGAGCTTGCGGCAGTCCGCATCTCAATGACCAAGAACTCTGTTATGGCGACTGTGGTTGATGACTTTTTCGATTGTGGAGGCTCCTGGGAAGAGTTGGGAAACTTCATGGAATTGTTTCAAAGGTGAGTCTCCTGGGGGGGAGATCTTCTGTACTAATTTGTTTTTCTTGATTCTGATTTTGCTCATCTATTTGGAGGTGACAATCATGACCCTTGGACAGGTTGGAAAATAACAAACCAATTGAAAATTACTGTAGCAAACAAGTGGAGATCTTGTTTTCAGCATTGAAAAGTATGATCGACGACCTGGGGTCAGAGGCATCACAACGTCAAGGCAGAAATGTCACACCTCATCTAATCAGCATAGTGAGTGCATTTAACATCTAAAATGACCGGATTAAAATCTTCTGTGCTATTTTTCTATGCCTTTATTTCATTTTTTTTGCATCTTCATGTGTCAATAATATCTTAACTATTTAATTTTTCTCTTCCTAATTATTGTATGATTAGATATTGCTTGGCAACCGAAACTCAGAAAAAATGGCACAAAAAAGTTGAGTCCAAAATGACCCAACCTACTCATAGTTTTATAGTTTCTTCCCTTAAAGTCCTTGATGACAAAATAAAAAGTAAGCACAGAATATTAAGTCAAGCATAGGATATTAAGGCTGTGATTGGACTTCCTGCAGTGGCATGACTTGCTTAAGTCTATGACGAAGGAGGCCAAGTGGGCCCGAGAAAACATAACACCATCAGTGGAAGAGTACATGGAAAATGCATGTATCTCCTTCGCCTTGGGGCCAATTATTCTGATACCACTATACCTGGTTGGTCCAAAACTGTCAGAGGAAATGGTGTCAAGCTCGGAGTACTACAATCTGTTTGAGAAAGTCAGCTTAAGTGGACGACTACTCAACGATCTTGCTTCTGTTAAGGTAAAGCATTTCTATACTATGGTCTTATATATTATGGCAGGTGATATAGAGATTTGGGATTTTTAATGTTTATGTGTACGCCGCATACTTGCAGAGAGAAGGTGAAGAAGGTAAACTCAACAGTGTGTCATTACGGTCACTTAATGCACATGGGACCAAGACAGAAGACGAGGTTATTACGGAGACCAAGAAGCTGATTGAAGATTACAGAAGAGATCTATTGCGTACAGTACTGCAAAGAAGAGGGAGTTTGATTCCAAGGGTTTGCAAGGATTTGTTTTTGGGAATGAGTCATCTACTTCAATACTTCTACAAGGAAAAGGACGGATACTCTTGCGCCACGGACAAGGTTAATAAGGACGCCAAAGCTATCTTATGGGATCCAATAATTAATCCCTACGTGCTAGCTTCTTCCACCAATGATTTTGATTAAACTTGCAGTGAGACTGTTAATCAAACTTAATTAGACGCACGCCCCTCAACAGAAAGCTTTCATTGTGAACTTCAAGGCACTATCACATATATTTAATATAAACTCCATCATAACGAATTTACTTGGTTCATAATTTGTTAGAATGTATAATATTCTCATCTTAATAACAAACTACATATGAATTTAAACAAGTCGCATAAAGAATTTAATGGGTAATACATATCTAAATTTTTTTTCTTGCAAATTTTTAAGCTTTCATAATCATTCTTTCTCACGCTAGAGGTGGACATATTATGAAAAGTTTTGAACACCACGAGAGTTGAAGACACTGTGGAGTTGTAGCGTTCCTAAGCAGTCGATGCATTGTTACGAGTGTATAACATCTTTTGGCTAGTTGAATTGTTTGACCAACACAACTCAAACAAATATAAGGTTTGATGAGCTACCCTTATATTTGTTTGTTAACTACATGAACTAATAATGGAAGTGGTGGTATAGCTTTAATTAATTATAACCTTGAAGTTTAAATATTTCATATGTAAGGGATTGCCAAAGTAACCTTATGATATATTCATCAGAATAAAATTTGAGACCGATAAAATATGGAAGCCATTACAAAACTCGTTATGATGGAGCATTTTAATGGTACATAATTGATTGTGGGTATAATAGCACAACGATAATTTAATTTGCTTATTATTAAATTAAGTTTCTAAATATCATTTTCAAAATATTTTAACTACACATATTAGTTGTTGTGTAAAATGCTACTGTTATAATATGAAAACCTCATAAAAAGTGGGTTTAAAACATTATTCTCTATCTCCACTTACCACTACATCCACTTGTTGGCAGTAATAGTAATGGATAAGTTAGGTATATATATATATATATTGAAAAATAAAAATATTCCATTAACTATAGCTCACTATTACAATGTATTCAAAAGATGAGATAGACAAGTTATCTCCGGATGGAACAGAGGTACAAACACCGACGAAGAGCGCTAAAGAGTCAGAACATGGTAGTATGGAACTTTCTAATGTTTAGAGAAACCAACTTGCATGTCCTCATGGTTGGTGTTAACATGTAATCAGCTTTCCTTACTACTATTGTGGTACGAATTCTCGTCAAAATCTTAGCAGCTAATTGATGCTTATCTTCTTCGACTTGTTTATATACGCGACAATTCGTTTCTTTTCAGATCATATAGTTGGAAGTAATGAAGGCCACCTTAAGAAGGATAGCATTGGCTATCCCAGATTTCGTCCCATTGATAAACCAATTCAAAGTGTCATCTCAATCATACATATGGTTCTAAGCACTAACCATATACTGGATTGTACTTCAAATAGATTTGGAATAATCACGTTTGAAAATAGATGATTTCTATCCTCTATCGACATTTTGGCAAAGAGCACAACCCTTGTAAGACGAATTGAACCATCGACATTTAGTTCAAAGCCAATTTTTGATGGTCAGCCAAGCAATGAAAAATGCTTTAGGGTTTTTGGAGTTTTTCCAGATGAGCTCAAACTAGGGAACTTGTCGCAGATCAACCCTGAAATATATGATGGCAAGAGTCGCTAGTGAAGATACCACTCGGATGAGGAAGCCAACAAATGGTATCAGTTGTCAAAGTGTCCCTTAGGTTGGGTAGGTCCTCTTGTAGCAATGAGAAGCCCCGAAAATGGCTCATCCAACCACCATCCTCTATTAGATCTAAAACGCGTGCGTCCGTCGAGAAACGGTGTTGCAGGTGAGAGCTAATTAAGTATGTCGATGGGTGGCTCGGTCCAGCCCAACCTCGGTCATAGCAGCCCCTGGCCCGACCTGTCCATTAAATTTTTTTAAAAAAGAAACAAAATGAAATTGTTTTGAACAAAACAATGTCGTTTCGAGAAAATTAAGTGGCCTGACTGTTAAAAAATATATAAAACCAATTGAGTTGGCCTCACACAATAGCTCAAGCTATTGTGGTGAAATGGTCACTTAACATGATATCAGAGCCTCTATGACCAAGTGGTCATGAGTTCGAATCCTACCACTCACCTATAAAATTAAGCACAAGGTAAAGTATTGAGGGGGTGTGTTAGAAAATATATAAAACCAATTGAGTTGGCCTCACACAACAACTCAAGCTATTGTGGTGAAATGGTCACTTAACACTGACCATGGTCAGCTCGTGGCCCTTCCAAACTAGGCCAAAATACGGGTGAGCTAAGCTGGAATTGCCATCCCTAGAGCTAATGGGGTGGTATATTAAGGGGCTAATTTCTAGCCAATTATCAAGCCATACATAAGTAACTCTTCCACCATAGATACAATGTTTAAGTTAGGTATATTTTTATTATGGAGTAAAACTTCAACGACCATAAGTATATATAAACGAATCACAATTGGTTTAACCCTTCTCATTTCTTTCTTTGATACATATACCCAGAGCCTCCTCCAAACTTCCATAGCATTTCCCTTTACCTACTTTGCTTGTCATATTAGGTTGAATTTACGGATAATCTTTATGAACTACGCATCGTCTACTACAATGGCTACAGTTTAATTTCATTTCGTACGATAATAGTCCATATGAAAAAATAATTGCTTTATTTTTTTGAAGTGATTGTTAGTGAAAACAACAATAAAATAAAATTGGAACAACTTATCTAAAATGCAAAGCGTCGTGAAAATCATTGCCTTAAGTCGAAAATTTCCCTTTGTGGTGTAGCAGAACAAAGAGATCTGACCCTAAGATTAACGTCTTTTTCATTAGCTTCGGTGCACTCCAAAGGGCGAGGTAGGAATTGTCTTGAGAATTAATAAAACAGAAAAAAGCAGAATAGACAAGATAAAAAGACGTGTGTAGAGATATCTTTTGTGGAAGAAGATGTGTATCTTGTTTAGAGAACATGAGAAGATTCGTAATAGTGGGAGTGAGTGAAAGAGTAGGAGTGGGGGGTTTTTGTAGTAGAAACAATGACAAGAGGCATTAAGAGATATTAAAGTAAAAGAAAACATAAAAAACGTTAAAGGCCATTATATCCATAATAACTATTAAACGTTACAACTTTCATAGATAATAAAGTTGAGAAATCGTAGGTCCAAGTTATGGACTAATAACACCAATAATCCCCCACTTAGTCCAAGACTTGAGATGCAAACTTTAACAAATTAGGAGAAAAATAGGTGAACAAAGTCTTGAACTTGTTGTCCAAGAAAATTGGAGACAGATCCTGCTAGAGAAATAACTGCCTCAAAATGCCCTGGTCTTATGATCGCTCTGAAGAGTAGCCCAAATACTCTCATAGGAGGGTGGCTAGCTAGAGAAATCACGTAGGTGAGTCCATTAAGTGTGTACTGCTTACATCACCCAAACTTGTGCTATGGAACTTATTAAGGAATAAACAATCCAACTTCATCAAAAGTAGTAAAGTCATGTTAGGGACGCAATTCAACCACTATATATATCTCAGTATTATTCTACAAACAAAGTGCAAGTAAGTAGTCACCACCTAACTTTGTTTGACCCGTAGAACTTGGTTTGCCAAGTCAGGTGTCTATCATGAGGTTACTACACAATTAAACTTAACCTCATCCCTTTAGCATGCTCTGAAAACTAGTTTCATACTAAAAGATTTGTAAATGGATCCACTAAGTTTCTCTCTAAATGGACATGGTCTAGAGAAATTATACCAAGTCTAATTAGAGTACAAACATTTTATGCCTCAATTTGATATGTTTATTTTTGCCATTATATGCCTTATTCTTGGCAACATGAATGGCAACTAGATAATCACAATGAAGAACATAGAAGGAATTGATTTTTTCCAAAGCAGGATCAATGTTGCGAATACCGTACCGGACTCGATACCGGATTAGGTTCTAGAACGGTACTGTACCGGTACCGGTCAATACCGGATACTGTTTCGGGTAATTTTTTAAATTTATGAAATAGTTCCTGGAATTTTTAAAAAATTACAAAGTAGCCCATTGTCATATTATACAGACTACAGTTGTACTCTGTCTCCAAAAATCATAATAATAAATAATAATTATACTTTTAATTTAATTTATAAAATTAATTTAATAATTATTAATGAATATAATTAAATTTAAAATATTTTTAAAATATATAAATTTCAAATAAATTTTGATTTAACAGTTAAAAATATATAAAATAAATATTAGTTTATAATTTTTATATTATTTATTTTAAAAAATAAGATATTTTTATTAATACTTTATTAATAATTATTATATAAATTATTAAAAATAATTTATTTTAAAGTTTTATTTAATTTATAATTATTATTAGTAATAAGAATATTTATTATTATTAAAAACAAAAATTAAAAAATTCACAATAATTATAAAAGTTGAAATAAATAAAAAAACTAATTAAAAACTTTAAAAAAAGGGGGGAAAGAGAAGAAGGAAGGAAGGAGGGGGGAGGGAGGGAGATTTTTAAAAATTTTGAAATTTTTGCAAAAAAGTCCCCCAAATTTTTAAAATTTCCGGCACCGGTCGGTATTTGATCGGTATTTTGAATACCCCTGGTACCGGTTGGTATCGATCGGTATTTACATCTGGTACCGAAACTTATAATTTGATACCGATTTTGGTTCGGTACTGTATGAGCAGGATATCTGCTAAGAGATTCCTTAGCCACTCAGCTTCCCGTCCTACCAATTTCAAAGCCATAAACTCAACCTCCATTGTTTATCTCGCAATATACGTTTGCTTGGATGATTTCCACGACACAACAACTCCTGTTAGGGTAAAAATATAACCACAGGTAAAGTGTATATCATCACTCTTCATAACCCAATTAACATCATAATGCCCCTTCAATACCGGAGGATGACCAGCAAAAGATAATCCATAATGCATAGTGCCTTTCAAATATCTCAACAAACCAATCAATGCATTTCAATGCTCTTGATTAGGATTATGAGTATACCTACTAAGTCCACTCATGCAGTATGCAATATCAGGACGAGAATAGTTCATTAAAAACATCACACTACTAAGAATTTTAGTATACTCAGCTTGGTTTACACTGTCACCAAAATTTTTCTTTAAAGCAACACTAGCATCATAGGGTGTCTTGACTAGATTAACATTATAGTAACCAAGCTTCTTCAAAATTTTCTCAAAATAATGAGTTTGATTCAACCTAAAACCAGAGTCAATCCTATCAACTTTGATTCCCAAAATAAAGTCCATAGGTCTAAGATCTTTTATATCAGAAGAAAACTTTGGCAAACTCTTGATAGTATCGATGACAGATAAACTAGTACAAAAAATAAGTGTACCATCCACATAAAGAGTTATGATTACATAACCATTGACATCAAATTTAACAAAAATGCAAGAATCAACATCACAAAGGTGAAACCATGTTTGAAAATCTCACTTTCAAAATTTTCGTGCCATTGTTTGGGAGCTTGTTCAAGTCCATATAAAGACTTAACCAACTTACATACCTTTTGCTTTTGACTAGGCACTCTACCTTTTGCTTTTGACCAGGCGCTCTAAAACCCTCGAGCTGGGCCATATAAAATTTCTAATCTAGACCACCATTCAAGAAAGCTATCTTAACATCCATTTGGTGCACATGAAGCTTAAATACTGCGGCAATAGCAAACAACATCCTTATAGATGCAATTTTAGTAACAAAAGAGTAAGTATAAAAAAGTCAAATTCTTCCTTTTTTTTAAAATCCTTTAATTATAAGTCTTTCCTTGAACCTCTCAATGGCTCCTTCAGGTTTCAATTTCTTTTTGCAAATGCAATTACACTCTAAGTGCTTACACCCTCGAGGTAGATAAGCTAAAACCCAAGTTTTATTAGACATGATTGACTCTAATTCATTATCTATGACTTCCTTCCAAAACGTAGCATCCATAGATCTCATTGCTTCCTTATAAGTTTTAGGATCTTCCTCAATAATATAAGTCACCACAAAAACATCATCTATCTCCTCAGGTTTGTCAATAAAAAGGAAATAATAAAGTCAAAACCAAAACTAATGGGTACTCTAGCTCTTTTGCTTCTCCTTAGTTCAACAATTTCCTTTTCCCCTATGTCATCATTAATAGAAGAACTAGGGACAAATTCTCTAAGGACTTGTATACTTACTTTCATAGGAAATATATCCTCGAAGAATACTGCATCTCTTGACTCCATAATTGATCCATAAGTGCAAGACCCCTCTTCCTTAACCATAAATCTATAGGTAGCACTATTAGAGGCATATCCCACAAAAATTGAATCAATGGTCTTAGGCTCAATTTTCTTCCTCTTATGTTCAGGTAGAGTAACCTTAGCAAGACACCCCTACACTTTAAAAAATTCAAGTTAGGTGGATAACCTTTCCAAATTTCCTACGGGTTTGATCTAGTTTCTTATGAGGGACTATGTTTAGAACATAACAAGCTGAAAGAATAGCTTTCCCCTCATAAAATTAGGTAATCCTGAGAAAATTAACATTGCATTCATCATGTCCTTTAGTTTTCGATTTTTTCTTTTTGCTATTCTATTTTGTTCAGGTGAAAGCTCATTAATAATACCAACTTTTTCACAAGAATTAGCAAGGAAATCAGTACTATACTCACCACCTTGACCAAACCTCAATCTCTTAATTTTCCTTTCTAATTGGTTTTTAAACTTATCTTTGTATTTCATAAACATTTCCTCTTTATCACTTATATTTTTCAATAAATAAATCTTATTAAATATACAACAATCATCCACAAAGGCAATATAATATCTCATACCTCTTTTACTCATACAATTCTTAAAATAACCCAAATTCGTGTGCACCAAGTCCAACAATTGTGAGTCTCTCTCGATCACAGATTTAAAAGGTTTCTTTTTGTGTTTAGCCTTAACACAAATTTGTCAATTTTCCATTTCATTAGTGATCTGGTTAGGTAACAAGTTTAAGCTTTGTATCCTCTTAATTGACCTCACATTCTCAAGTCCAAGTCTAGAGTGTCATAGGTTTAAAGATTTAACAATATAAGTAGAAGAAGTAGATGCATTCATTTCAACATCGAGTACAAATAAGCCCCTGTTACAAAACCCTTTTCCAACAAAGTTCCCATTCTTAGTTAGAACTAGCTTATCAGAATCAAAGGTCAGTTTAACACCTACTTTGTTAAGCAATACACTAGAAATCAAGTTTCTATGTACATCAGGAACAAATAGAACATTTTATAATGCCAACAATTTTCCATAAGTGTGTTTGAGAGTGACTTTTCCAACTCTTTGGACGGGAACTCTGCTAGAGTTACTCATGTATATGAATTCACCATCAGTAGCATGATTCAACTCCTTGAACAGGTCCTTGTTGGTACAGATGTGGTGTGTGGCTCCTATGTCAACAATCCACTAGACCAAATTTCTAGCAAGGTTGAATTCGAATACCATAGCAGTAATGATCTCATTGTCATTACCAGCTTCAACCATATTAGCTTGAGGCTTACCAAAGCTCTTTTGGTTACCCCGTTGGTGCCTCGTCTAGTTTTCTTTCTCGAACTGTCGCGGTTTCTGTCCTTGGCCTTTCTTCTCATAGTTGATTCTAGCTTGACAATTGACAGCAGGATGGCATGGCTTATGGCACCACCATCAGTCACCATCAATCCTCTTACGCTTAAACTGACCCTACTTGTTGTTGAAAGACTTGTTTTGTCCACCATTCTTCTTGAAGTTATTATCATTTCTATGTTCTAACACATGAGCCTTAATAGTAGGGACAAGGGTGATTGTTTTGGCCTTATTTTATGCATGGTTGGCATCCTCAATCTTTATATGTCCTATCAACTCCTGAAGTTTCATGTCTTTCTTCTTATGCCTCAACTGACTTTTATACTCATTCCATGAGGCATGTAGTTTCTCAATAAGTGTTGAAACAACTTACACATGTTCATACCCTTAGCAAGAGTTTTAGCAACTAGATTTTCATACTCATGTAGTTGGTCCATAATAGGCTTATCATCAACAACAGTAATTTTTAACCACCTTGCAACTGCATATTTCATAGTACCATCATCATCCATCCCATATTTCACTTCTAAAGTATCCCAAATTTTCTTAGTAGTTTTGTACTTACAGTATATATCAAACAAAGGGTTTATCATATGGTTGAGCAATCCACCCCCAACGGTATGATTATCCTTAGTAGTCTTAGGATCAGTATTGTCATTAAGAATCTATTGAAACAGTACATAATCGATTTCGTATTGTTAAAAGTAAAACAGGATTTTATCAAACCATCATTTAAAATTTCTCCCATCTAGAGGCTCTAATCTAGTTAGGTCAGGTATAATTTTTGGGGCTACAGTGATAAGGGCTAAACCTATATGGGGAATAGTAAATGTAGAACCTACGTTGGTCTCATTTACAGACGACATATTAAACCCAAAAGTAGAAATATCTCATATGAAATAATCACACAATATGAAGAAACAACACCATATTCCAACTTCTACCATAATAAATACGTAGCAGCAAAATCGCAGTAATTTCCAACAAATAGTAGCAACGTAATAATAATATTTTCGACTTAGATTGTTAGCAAAAATAACAATAAAATAAAATTGGAAAGACTTATCTGAAATGCAAGGCATCGTGAAAATCACTGCCTTAAGTTGGAAATTCCCCCTCTACGGTGCAGTAGGACATCTAGATTCGACCTTCGGGTTAACGACTACTCTACCAACTTCGGGGTACTCCAAAGGGCAGAGTAGGAACTGTTTCCGATAATTAATAAACTAGACAAAAGCAAAATAGACAAGATAAAAAGATATGTGCGTAAAGATGTCTTTTGTGGAAGATGTGTGTTTTGTTTAGAGAAAATGAGGAGATGCATAATAGTGGGGTGAGTGAAAGAGTAGAAGTGAAGGGGTTTTTATAGTCGGATCAATGACAAGAGGCATTAAGAGATATTAAAGGAAAAGAAACATTAAAAACATTACAAGCCATAATATCCATAATAACTATTAAACCTTATAACTTTAATGAATAATAAAGTTGAGAAACTGTAGGTCTAAGTTATGGATCAATAACACCAACACTGTCCACATGCACTATTTGGGCATCGATGATAACTTCTTCATTTCCTTTCCTTAAACCTTAATAAAATTTACTCTCCCATATCCCTTTTTTTTCACGTTGAATAAAATCTTTCATTAAGCCTCATTGGATGGAACTCCTGATTCTTCTATAGGTCTAACTTTATTACATTCTTATGGTTAAGATCCTTGACTTTTCGACAAGTTTTAACTTTATTATGGCCTTACAGTTAATTTCTGACTTGACTAGGAACCTCGTGTATTTGACATGCACACACACGCCTACGTACTTATATGAGTTTCATATTTAACACTTCCTAATATATATGTGCATGTTTAATAAGGTTCATCATAATTAGTGTACTCGGTTCATAATTTGTTAAAACGTATAATATTCTCATCTTAATAACGAACTATACGTGAATTTAAACCACTTGGATAAAGAATTTAATGAGCAGTACATATTTAAAATTTTCTCGCAATCAATTTTAAGTTGTAATAATCAATCTTTCTCACTGGAGGTGGACAAATTATGAAAAGTTTTGAACACGAGAGTTGAAGACATTGTGAAGCTGTAGCATTCTTATGCAGTTGATGCATTGTTACGAGTGTATGACATCTTTTGGCTAGTTGAATTGTTTGCCCAAAGCAACAGAAACAAATATAAGGTTGGAGGAACTAAAGTTAAAAAGAAATTCTCCGATGATCTATAAACTGAAAAATAAAATTGTTGAAGTTAGAACTACAGAAGGATTCAAATAAGTCGCATAAAGGATTTTCTTTTTGTTAACTAAATGAACTAACAATCGAAGTGGTGCTATAGCTTTAATTATTTATAAGCTTGAAGTTTAAATATTTCATATGCAAGGGATTGCCAAGATAACCTTGAATTCGAATAAGGTAAAGTACTCTTAAAAGGAAAGTCTACAACTTTAATTACACAGTGTGTTATTCTACTTCTCTAACTAACCCCAAAAAATAAAATAATTACATAAGTTGTGATTTAAAAGTTTCATAAGTTGGAGTAGAAAATACCAGATTGTTATAAGAAAATATAAAGCAAAAGGATAATTATTTTTTTGACGTGATTATAGATTATCTCTCACACAATTTTATATTTAAACTTTTAAAAATTTTAATTGATCTAAGAACATTTCTCTAGTGCTGATATAAATTGAATAAATAGAGAACTAGGAGTCACCAAAACCAACATTATACATATTGAAAGAACTTGAATGCTGGATCATAGTAAATATATAATAACTCATTAGTTTTTCAAAATAACATAAGACATTAGTGTCATATACATTTGTTCACGCTTAAATTTAATGTATCCTAATTTAATTTTAATAAAATTACGTTAATTAGTTACTATATATCCTAATGATGTATTTTGTTAAATATTTGTTTTATACTTACAAGAATATTATGTCAAACACTTAACATACAATTCGAGATCAACACTTCGAGATTTAAATAATAAGACCTGATTGATTATAAGTGAAGAGGTTTATTTTTATAAATATACAAACAAATTATTAATAATTTTGATGAGTAAAGAATCAATAACTTGTTAGAAAATTTTCAATTGGGTGACAATAATTAATTGCATTTTATCGGTTTTTAATAACTTATCAGTTAAGCTATGTAATTTGATCAAGATAAAGACAATAAAATAACTTAATAAAAGATCTGAATTAGTAGGCCAAAGTTCAAGAAAAAAATGGACCATAATTAGTGTAGACCAGATTTGTATTGGGTATGTTATGAGAAAGCTCGATATGGAAGTTATATGTATAAAGTTAAAGTCTTCTATAGTTGCTCAATTTTACTTGTAAATGTAAAGTTACTATGACCCATTCAGAGGTTCACGTTTTAAGAAAACTACAGAAAGACGTTAATGACATTTTGGTGATCGACTTTCATGAAGGTGATCGGGAAAATGGACTTATTTCAGCTTCGAAAAGCTCGTCGAAAGTCATAGAATCGAAATCAAGTACTTTTCATGTTTTCATCGTTCATTCTCTTTCACATTCGATCCTAGACTTGTAACTAAGACTCTTGTTACACATTACATAAGAAAAATATGTCTTATGGATATTTTATCAACACATTCCGTGTATATATTTTAGGATGTTTTTAGGACAAAAGTTAAATAACACGTAATATAAATAACTTGGGTACTTTTATTAATGTTTTTCAAAGGTTTAAAACTAAATGAGAGCTTACAATAAACTAAATTATGCCCTCCACACATTACACATACTTATAGATAAAATAATTAATAGTTATATATAGTTCCAAAAATTATTTTGTAGTTTGTGGTTTGATTAAACAACACAATTTTTAGAGCAACATATTCAAACATCAAGCAAAAACTGACATAATCAAATAACTAATAAATAAATATTATAAGTAATTATCAATAGCTTAATTCACCTAAGACTTAAAAAGTGATTTTGAATTGATGAAACTTGTATTTTGTGTTGCCAATATTGTAACAATATATTTAAACATCACCGAACATTTTTACTCCTATAATTCTACTTAAATGTGTTATACATACAATTTACAATTTTTTAGACAACCTAACTTACACAACTTCCTTACAAACGCATGCTTTCATCATATTATTGTACTTGCACAATTATTTTTGTCTCATTTTTTGAAAAGAGGGTCTTACGACTACTAAGCTTATAATAACATGAAAAATATTGTAATCGAGAACACATCAAAGTTGATGAAAAAATTACGAGTTAAGAAGAGAGATCCTAATTTTATGGTTGATGATCCTTCTTTAATATTTTCATTATTTTATTATCAAGCCATTTAGTTTAATAATAGAGAGGACTAAAAGCTAAATGTTAACTATGACTGGAAAAAAATTATTTTGATCTAGATAATTTGGTGATTGCAACATAACTCAATATATTTTGATTTATTTTATATAAAATTAATTTAAGTAAAAGGACATTATAATTAAAATCAAATGTATACTAGTGTTAGCATATTTATTGGATAATAAAATATTATAATTTGATTGATAATTATCCTGAAAAGAATACTAGTAGAAATGTCACAATTAACCTTGTAAAACATCATAGTAAAAGAGTTGACAATAGGGGTAATTTAAAACCAAATATTGACAGAAATTTAACTTAAACTTAAACATTTCGTAGTTTTTAAATGTCTAAGATAGCTCCTACCGTTATTTCTTGTACAAGTTTATCCTTTAATATTTATAAAATGACATAATTTCCACCTTAAATCATAACTTTGTCAGGTTTTTATTAAAAGGGAGTGACGATAACATTAGCGACAAAAATATGGCATGCCAACTATATCAGAATGGCCACATTGATAATGACAAGATTTTAATTATTTTTATTTTTATTTCATCAATAATAATTATTTAAAATAGTTAAACAAAAAATAATTGAAAATTTAATCTTCATCTTTGTTTTCCACCTTCTTGGAGAAAGGCAAAAACCTCAAATGAAGTTTTCATTGCATTCACGCACAACCTTTTGTTCTTACTCAGTTTATGCCTCACCCAAACTCTTGTTGCTTATGAACCTTGTTGTATGCATCTTTTATAGTGAAAAAATGTACAATTTTTTCTTCTTTCGTCTTTGTTTTCCTCCTTCCTTGACAATGAAAAAACCTTAAATCAAGATCTTATTACCCTCTTCCATAATTTTTTATTCTTGACTATTTTTTTCCTATAAGAAAAAAGATCAAACTCCATAAAAGCCACTCTTGTTGACTCCAAGTATTGCGTGGTTGCAATTTTCAGAGAGTATAATTACTTATGCCTTATCCACTTTTTCTTTTTATTCATACTAGAATTTCGGTTGAAATTATTCAATTTAAGTCGATGATTTTACATCATTCAAGGATTGTTATTGTGGCATGAAAAATTATATGCTTTCTTCTCTATACCGGTTGCTGCTCCAATTCAATTATGGTTACAAAAAGTTTTTGTACTCCATAAAGTAATAAGTAATTCATTTTTGTGTGATAGTATTGAAATATAACAGTATCCCAAAAAAGAACGAACAGCAAGAAGGGAACCACTGCTACCTTACGTTGAAGAAGCTATAACGAATTTTGGAAATTGGTTAATTGGTGAGGACTAGTCAAGTACAATGATGTTAAATTTCTAAGGCTTGTAAGTTTGGGTATTAGTCAGACTTCATTTGGGAGTTCAATTTTTGGTTATATGTTGAGGTTGAGGATTTTATTCCTGAAGAAGATGAAAGGATAGTTAAAATCAGGTGAATTATAAACAATGTCAAATGGCAATGAATGATTATTCTTCTTTCTATCTACACTTTCCTTTTCTGGTTAGTTGTGCAATTGTTGTAGGGAATTATCTATGAGACACTTCCACTATTGGTAAGGTTATGATTTTTATCAGACTTTTTCCTATATTACTTAGGAAGTAAATAAGGAAGGAAAATACTAAAAACAACTGTATATCAAAGACTACGTTGAATTAGAATATCACAAGTATCTGACATTCTTTCTTGAATAGAAGAATATCTTTTTAAATTAGGAGTTGGGGTTATCTATATGTAGTGGGGCATCATTTATTTCAAGACAATCTTATAATAAGGTTTTTGAACCACCCTGATGTTCGTGACATTCAAATTCTATTAGGATTGTGATATCATATGCTGCCACTAATTTTAATAGATGACTATTAATTAGTTTCCAATTAGGCAGTAATGTCTTATTTGGTTATCCCTATCACTTTTGCAAGTTTTAGCTTGGGGAGTTAGTGTTATCATATTGCTCTATTTACCAATTAAAAGATATGTGCTTCAAAAGGACATTGCCTCACGTAAGCTATATGTGACACCTAATGAAACAGTCTACAAGGTATGGATGCATATACATTAATATGCTTATGTAAAAGTTGTATGCTTTAATGTGATAATTATATGAAAGAACTAGAAACATAGATACTATTGTTCATTATTATTATTTTACTAATAGTTGTCGACAAAACTATATGCACAAACTAAGTTCCATAATCATATGTCCCTTTCTTAAGTTTCAAAGCCTTCATTCATACCCTTTTATAGTGTAGTCACAATCAATAGGTATATTCCTCTTTCTTTCGAGATTAGAATGTCTTAACATGCTTCCTTTCAGGCTATATATTATTAGAACTTTTTGATAAAGTTGCAAATCCTATTTTAAGTAAAAACATATGATAAACCTTAGAGGAAAATGACGTTCTTTGATCCATCAATGCCAAATGACTTTCTCTTCATATCTGGTACCAAAGTATATACGTGTTTACTTTAGTTTTCCGTAACTTATTTTTCGTATTGTACTAACAGAATGAATAGTTAGCGGCAATTCGTAGAAGTGAATGTTCAGGAGGAATAAAGAGAATCCCCCGGAAGGATTTATGTTCCCCGTGGTTGGAAATTTTTAGTGGAATACTATGACATTTTAGCTCCAACAGATAATAGCAAAGTCCAAAACTTTTTCAGCACATATGTATATGTCTTATATTTCATAAAAATGATGTCATTTGATTGGGAGAAACCGTAAAACTTAAATTTATCTCCAACCTATAAATATTCTGTGTTTGGATAACAAAAATTTGTGAGGCATTGGTGTAGTGTTACCTACTATAACTAGATTGCCTCATATTTGCTTAGTTAGCTGGTTTTGTTTTAACGTAAAGGTATCGTTTTATTTGCTTTCGTGATGCTTTAGGTGATCCCTCAATAGAGGTACCGGTGGGAATTCATTAATTCTATTAAAGGCAATAATAAAACTTATAACCTTTACATTTTTCGTCTTACTTATAAGTCTCGTAATTAATCAAAATGTACATATTTTGATTAATTGCCTAAGTAAGAAAAAATAAATGGGAATTTAGAAAAGGAACACCAAGAAATGATAATAGTTTACTTAAGCTTAGTACACACCTGTAAAATTATGAGAACTATATATTTATGTCATAACTGTAAAACTAAACTTATTAAAAATGAAGCTAAAGCTTAGCTATCACATCAAGAATATCAAAATGCATAAACAAAAAAAGCCACATAATATATAAGCTATATTTAAGAGAATAAAAAAAAGACTTCACTTCATATCAACATATTGGTTAATTAACATACGTATGGAGAATAGTCATTGATCTGAAATTTTAAGTTTGTAAAATCGTGATTTTATGAGGACAACAAAACCATGTGGCCTCAACAACTTGCGTAAGAATATAGAATGACATTGATGGGTGTCTCGTTTATCCACTAACTGTTATTACTTCTTTCAAACTTTAGGATGCAAACATCTGTAAATGTCATTGCTCTTGAAAATCTACATTAAACATCCAATGATATGGTTCATGCTAATTTCAGTGGCCATTGTCTTACCCGAAACATAAATTTCTCATGTTACAAAGTTGAGAAACAGAATATTGAAACTACATACGAATTTTCAATCTAAAGTTTTCCAAGTCTGAGTTTTACACTTCACAATTTAAGACTAAGAGAAACAATTTTATGATGATTGCATCACAAACAAAAAGGTAGGTCCATTTTTCGAAGGAAAAACAGGAGGGCCAAAAAGAACATGAATGCACGTATCCATTATTAAGTAAAATGACTCCTCACTTAAGAACATGAACAGTTGATGAAATAAACTCCTCACTTAAGAACATGAACAGTTGATGAAATAAAATCATCATTTAAGTATGACTATAATAAAGCTCTCTTTAGCTGCATTAATTGCTCGGGAAACCATGGACATTCGAAGATCTGTGCTCCTTAGAGTTGCTGAATCTTCTGCATTATCACCAACAATTGCTATGACATAATATTTTCTTTGCAGATATTCTACCTTTGTGGAATTGCTAATTATTATTATTTGTTTAAGTGTTTTAAATTGATGAATATATAAAAAATAAAAATAACCAATTATTACAGCCTCATTAGAGTCCACGTGGCCATTCTACATATCTGTCACTAATATTGCTAAGACTACCTTTTAATGAAAATCTCATAGACTTGAGTTTTTGGGTGTAAATTATGTCATTTTGTAAACATTAGAGGGTGAACTAGTAACATGAGTTATTTTAGACATTTGGTAAAATCGTTAGGAGGCAAATATTTCCTAGTTTCATTAAACTTCGTCGAAATACTAGATCCTCATCTAGGTTTTGCCAAATTTAGATAACTTGATATTTTTATAGATCCCAATATGTTAGTTGATTAAATAGTGCCCCTCTTGTTAGCCCTTTATGTCCATGCCAATTTGCATTGCAACCTAAATAACATATATGTAACCACACTACAATAAAGTAGATATTTAACTTTTTTTTTGTGACGTTCGAAAAATTGTCGACAAAAGTTATCATATTGCAATGATTTTACAAATCGTCAATAAAATTAAGCCTTTAGGGACTAACTAAAAAAGCATCACAAAAGGAATAACATTTCGTGACGAATGACAAAAATCATCCACAAATGGTGAACATTTAGTGATGATTACCAAAAATTGTCACAAAATGATCTACAATGGGTGACGATTTTAGATATTCGTCGCTAAATTAACTTTAGATAACACTTTTCAAAAATCGTCACCATAATTTGTTAAACATTTGGTGATCAATGCCTGAAATCATCATCAAAGGATTCACAAGTGGCGACAATTATACAAAACCGTCAGCAAAAAGATGTTTAGTTTTTTACTACGTTTTTTAACATTGTCGTTAAAAGTGACATTTGGTGACGATATTTGAAAGCGTGACCAAAAGATCAACATTCGGTGACAAATTTTGAGAATCGTCACCAAATGTTACACATTTAGTGATGATTTCTGAAAATCGTTACTGAATGGTCCACATTCTATGACGATTTCTGGAAATCGTTAGCAAAGGGTTGACATTTTCTAAAATTGTTAAACTAGCATATTTATACTCTATCATAGTTAAGATATGTTTTGAATGTTTACAACGTATTGTTGAAAAAACATATACAACATAATTTTAAGTGTTAAACAGTAGTATTAATTAATCATTAATATTTACTAACATTGCAAAAATTAGTTAAAAAATTTAAATAATTGTATCAATATAATAATATGATATATGGAGTAGTATGAACTTTTAATTAGAAGTTTAATAATTCATACAGTTATAGAACAAAAACAATAATAATCCACACTCAATAGTACGCAGCTTGATCTCTAACTAGTAAAGAAGTTATTTGACAAATTCTTACAAACATAACAATAAATCAACTTTAAAGCTAAGTCTAGTTAATTGCATTGATAAATGACAATGATCTAATTATTTTTGTAGATTCCAAGTGACATGAGAGTCGGTAAAGGTAAATGAATCCCCGATGTCTGGATTCTCGAGAAGGGTCCTTCTATGTTCGGAGGCACCAGTTGAAACAGTAACAGTTCTTCCCTCAGGTGTAGGGTTTTTCACACCCTCTTGTAATAGGGTTTCCACTATAGCTAAACTTGTAGAGGATACAGTGAATGAGTTGCTAGATTTAGTATGGAAGACAAGTCGTCCAGATGAATTGCCAGTATGAAACGATTTACCTAAAATACAATCAGTATAGAACTTAGATATTGTCAGATTAGTAAACCGTTAAACGAACTGAAATTGAAGTAACATTCATACGTGAATGACTAGACAAAGTTTGTACAATTGACGAATTTTTCAAAACAACTGATTTCCCTAATCCTTTACAAACCATTGTGACCTCGCTCCCGCCTCTATGGGCTTACATGTCATCTTTGAGATTCAAGGAAGCTTAAAACAACCTTTAGTATATACTATCAAATGTGAATATATATAATAGCTTCATAAAAGGAAATGAGATGTACATAATAAGGAAAGTAACATTGTTCGAACGATACTAAATACCTTGAAACAGAAAATCGACTATGGAAGGCAAACGATGATTAGTATATGAAGTAGAGATTTTTTTTGCATTGTTTATTTTTTTAATAGGGACAATTTTGCGACCTTCTTCCCAACGGAATGAATTTGGGCCATCCGGCTTTAGTCTCCATCTTGACATTCCTTCATTAATAATGTTAAGAGGTATATTTTGCAGATGTCAATTAAGAATAAAATGATGATAAGTTCAATTCCAATTTCGATGATAAGTGAAAGTATTTCAGTTTAGCACTTATACATCTTCAATGTGTCAAATGATATGAAAGTTACTCTTAATAAAATATTAGAAACCTATTGTGTAGTTTGTATCATATGCAAAATTTAGAATTTAAAGTAGAATAGACATGACTATATTATTGATGTACAGAAATATAGTATTATCTATATTGGGCTATATTACTATTAATGGAAATGAATTAAAGTAAAATACTCTTGAGGACCTTTCATCAAATAGTTACGAAGCTTTGATGAGGGAAGCGTTAAAGGTCATTGGGAAGAAGCCAATCCATATACAAATAACAAGATAGACAGTAATTCATGTTCGAAACACAACCATAAACACAACTTATACATCAAGTGTATAATTAATAACTCACAATAAACACCTAAAGGTATAAGTTAAAGTTAGCAAAACTTCGTTGATGAAAATAGAATAAAAGAATAATAACGATTCAGTTAATAATGGTTCTTTGACGGTGATGACCACAATACAGAACCTAAATAGAAGAGAGGATTTTGGGAAATGTTGATGGCTTGAACGAGAATGGAGTAGCCTTTTTATTGTGGTTGTTATTGAAAACCTAATACAAAACAATATCGTTTTTCTTATTTAGGTAATCGGTGTCGTTTGTTGTTTACTATAGTTGTTTGAAAGTAGTATTAATTAATTTGTTACGATCTATTGTATTTGGTTGACAAATGTCAGATATAGTGACTAATACATGGTTCGTCGTCAAAGCCCGCGAGTTCATAAATAATTTTTAATAAATTTATTTTCCTATTCCAAATAAAAGATAATTTGAATTAAAAATTAAATTATTCAATTGAAAACTATTTGCAAATTAATTTGTTGACCGTTCAAGTAAATTATAATTGACTTACAATTTTAGAAAATTAAAAAAACATATTAAAAAAATTATACATTTTAATTATTATAATTTAGAAAAAATAAATTATAATAATTTAACAAGACATTGTAATATAATTAGAAAACTATTTCTAACAAATTACAATTAAAGATTAGTCATTCCCAAAAATTAAGCAAATAAAGAATAATTGCATTTATAAGTGAGAAGATTAATTCAACATTTTGTATGATGTATTAGGAATACCTCATAAATATTAATCAATTAAGAAAATTAAGAAAGTAAAGAGATTGCTTCGGTTTTGGGCGACGATGTGGAAATTTGGCAGAAAATTGTTTACCATTTGTGACTAAGTACGGTGGTTGGTCGCAGAAATGGTCTTCTGCACCTAAAATTACTTCATTGCAAAAACCCTCAGATATTTGTTGAATCCATTTTCTCATTGAAATGAGTGGCATTTTCCTTTAATTCTTGCATATAGTCATTAGGTTTTATACATATTTTTTC
Organism: Erythroxylum suave; assembly: GCA_027563595.1. NCBI lineage: Eukaryota > Viridiplantae > Streptophyta > Magnoliopsida > Malpighiales > Erythroxylaceae > Erythroxylum > Erythroxylum suave. Next base: position 30,502,408 of record JAOSBN010000003.1, read on the forward strand.
AGCTAAATTGTTTAGTTTATTTGAATCTACATTTATAGTGGTTCATGTCTAATTTGTAGGAAATACAAGTGACTTTAGTTGAATTAATTGAAAGAAGTCCAACCCAACAGTAACATGAAGTTATATGACAGTGCAGTGGAAAGAAAAGAAGCAAAGGACACTGTTCATGGACCAACAATTAATTCACTAAATACAAGGCAGCAGCACTTAGCACCTGGAGAGCAGACCTTGTGTTTTGCACCAAAACGCTAGCCACCAAGGAGAAAACGGTAGCTGCTGGCAAACACAAGAAACCCACCAAAAATGACGTTGTTGAAGGAGACCACCATGCGTTACAGCTAAAGGAGAGACCCACTAGGTGGAGCACTGCAGAGACGCACATCAGCTGGAGACGTAGCACATGAGAAGAGACCCACCAACAGCAGACAATCCATGCCAAACCAGAAGGAGTATAGCTGGAAAGGAGAAGAAGAAGAGCTGGAGTGTTTAATCACAGCAA
>JAOSBN010000003.1:30503006-30520663 GCA_027563595.1 Erythroxylum suave
ATACTTATTATTCATAATTAATACTTACTAATAATATAACTAATTATATTAATACTTAATAATAATAATAATAATAATAATTAATAATTAATGACAATATTCATATATACAATAAATTAACAATCAAAAGTTAAATTCGATAAATTAAAACTTCAAATTAAACATTTAATTCAAAATTTAACATTCAAATTCTCAAATTAACACAACAATTACAAAAAATATTTTAAAAATCATAAAAGTCATTTTATCGAACATCTCACACGTAATATGTATAATATCAAACTAACCACAAATCAATTACATTTTTCTATTATTTACCAACAATAACACATATAAACAATAAATAAACCAATAATTATACGAAAATTGCAAACATCACCAATAATCAAGCAAATATCAATAATAAACATGCTTTTTTTTTTTGTAAAAAAATACATTCATTAGAGAATTTACTTCAAACAACCCACGATGAGCAAGACAATACTCCAAAAATGACCGGAAAATGCGAGAGCAGGGTCAGAAAATGTGAGGAGGACAGAAAAGAAATGTGCGCGCCAGGGGGGGCGTCGAGCTCGATTTAAAGACACCCGATTACCGACGGAATGCTCATTCCCTCAGTAATCCAGGGTTCCCTCGTCGTTTCGACGACGAACATGCCGACAGTTACCGACGGAACACATATTCCGCCAGTAAAAGAGCGGTAATAATAGGCGGTTGAAACTCAATGGCTGAAAAGATAACCCTAGGTTATCGACGGAATGCTCATTCCGTCGGTAGGGTTATCTTTTCAGCCGCCTGCCATCAGTTAGCGACGAAAAATCAATTCCATCGATAATTAATAGTTATCTCATCTTCCAAATAAATTTCCTGCTACATGTTACCGACGGACCACTAATGCCGTCGGTAATCTAGGGTTGTCTGGTTGACAATTCCGTCGGTAACCTAGGGTTATCTTTTCAGCCGCCTGCCATCAGTTACCGATGAAAAATCAATTCCGTCGGTAATTAAGAGTTATCTCGTCTTCCAAACAAAGTTCCTGCTACATGTTACCGACGGATCACTAATGTCGTCGGTAATCTAGGGTTGTCTGGTTGACAATTAGCAACCGAATTAATGTTCTGTAGGTAAATAGAGTTCTTTAACGCTTTTGCTGACAGAATGTGTGTCGTCAGTAAATGGTTGTAATCGAGGGATCATTTCCTGCATTTATTACCGTCGAACGATTTCTATTTTGTCGGTATATATACTAACGGCTACGTTGCCGTCGGTAATTGTCCGAAGCAATTAAAATGCGGGAATTGTTCCTATATTTTTTTCCGACGCTGAAGGTTTGTCGCCGCTACATGTCGTCAGAGATTTTTCGCGAATTCTTTCCCTCCATTATTATCGACGGAAACATTAATCTGTCGGTAACTTCAACGTATTTACCGACAGAATAGCATCGGAATTGTTTCCGTCGAAAATATTCCGCTGCTGTTCAGTGATTTTCTTGTAGTGAAGCAAGTGGAGATCTTGTTTTCTGCGTTGAAAAGTATGATCGATGACCTGGGGTCAGAGGCATCACAACATCAAGGCAGAAATGTCACACCTCATCTAGTCAGCATAGTTGAGTGCATTTAACATCTAAATTGACCAAACCTACTCATAGTTTTATAGTTTCTTTCCTCAAAATTCCTTGATGACAAAATAAAAAGTAAGCACAGAATATTAAGTCAAGCATAGAATATTACAAATGAAATCCTTTGTGCCACTTTTCTTATGCCAACCCTGTGCCATTTTATTCTATCCATCCATTTATGTGGGTGGATGGGATAAAATGGCACAGGATTAGCACAAGGAAAGTGGCACAGAAGATCAAGTCCCATAATATTAAAGCTATGATTGGACTTTCTGCAGTGGCATGACTTGCTTAAGTCTATGATGAAGGAGGCCAAGTGGGCCCGAGAAAACATAACACCATTTATGGAAGAGTACATGGAAAATGTCTCCTTCGCCTTGGGGCCAATTATTCTGATTCCACTATACGTGGTTGGTCCAAAACTGTCAGAGGAAATGGTGTAGTGGACGACTACTCAACGATCTTGCTTCTGTTAAAGTAAAGCATTTCTATGGTCTTATATATTATTGCAGGTGATATAGAGATTTGGGATTTTTAATGTTCACGTGTACGCCGCCTACTTGTAGAGAGAAGGTGAAGAAGGTAAACTCATCAGTGTGTCATTACGGTCACTTAATGCACATGGGACCAAGACAGAAGACGAGGTTATTACGGAGACCAAGAGTTGATTGAAGATTACAGAAGAGATCTATTGCGTACAGTACTGCAAAGAAGAGGGAGTTTGATTTCAAGGGCTTGCAAGGATTTGTTTTTGGGAATGAGTCATATACTTCAATACTTCTACAAGGAAAAGGACGGATACTCTTGCGCCACGGACAAGGTTAAGGACGCCAAAGCTATCTTATGGGATCCAATAATTAATCCCTACGTGCTAGCTTCTTCTACTAATGATTTTGATTAAACTTGTAATAAGACTGTTAATCAAACTTAATTAGACACACCTTTCATTGTGAAGTTCAAGGCACTATCACATGTTTGCTCAAAGCTTAATTCGCCTAAGATGAAGATAACACATCAATTAGAAGCACTAAGCTATTGAATTGGCAAACGCTTTTTTTTGGACAAGAGTAGTATTTATTAGGCGAGAAAATAGTAAATTGGACATGGACAAAGCAGACATTATGAAGAGATGGAACTCTTGTTTTTCCTACAGGTTTAACTTTATTAAATTCTAAAAGTCAAGATCCTTGGTTGTAATTTGTTAAAATTTATAATATTCTCATCTTAATAACAAACTTCATATGAATTTAAACCACTTGCATAAAGAATTTAATGAGTAGCACATATTTAGGTTTTTTCTTGCATTCAATCGTTAAGTTGTCATAATCAGTGTTTCTCAGTAACAAACTACAAATGAATTTAAACCACTTGCATAAAGAATTTAATGAGTAGCACTTTAGGTTTTCTCTTGCATTCCATCTTTAAGTTGTCATAATCAGTCTTTCTCAATAGAGGTGGACAAATTCTGATAACCTTTGAACACAAGAGTTGAAGACGCCGTGGAGTTGTAGCATTCCTATGCAGTCAATGCATGGTTATGAGTGTATGACGGCTTTTGGCTAGTTGAATTGTTTGTCCAAAGGAACCGAAACAAATATAAGGTTGGAGGAACTAAAGTTAAAACAAAATTCTCCGATGACCCCTCTCCGGGAACTGGAGGAATACTTATGGCATGAATTGGAACAGGTCCTGTACCAAGAAGAGCTCTATTGGCATTAATAATCCCGCACCCAGTGGTTAAGCTACGGCGACAGAAATACCAAGTTCTACCATGCAGTTACTAAGACCCGACACCGGCAAGCGCGGATTACTTCCTTAAAAGATGACCAGGGGAATGAGAGTTCTGATCCAGCGAGTATCAGGCGACTTACGCAACAATATCTTGAACAGTTATACACGGTTGACAGCCACCAACCATCCACCTGGCCGATCTCTGGTCATTTCCCTCCCCTACCTCCTTAGGCACACGACGATCTGGGCAGTCCACTCCACCCTGACGAAATCAAATCGGCTTTTTTCTCTATGGACCCCAACAAGGCACCGGGATTTGATGGGTTCCCAGCTCTTTTTTATCAATCCCAATGGCCTCTCGTTGGTCCTTCTCTAACCTCCTTACAGCGCATTTTTCGTCATGAGATTTGGGATTCCGAACTCAATCGCACCATGGTGGTCCTTGTTCTGAAAAGCCCCTCTCCCACTTCAATTACACAGTTCCGTCCTATTGCGTTATGCTCAGTGATCTATAAGGCCATCACCAAGATCATTGTTATGCGTCTTAAACCTTACCTGGACAACCTGGTCTCCCCGCATCAATGCAACTTTGTCCCAGGCCGACTAATTACAGACAACATCATCATTTGCCCAGGAAGTCATCCACACCATGAGACGGAAGAAGCGTCGTACAGGGATAATGGCTCTTAAAGTGGACCACGAGAAAGCTTACGATAGGTTGTCCTGGCATTTCATCCAAGATACTCTCCTCGACGTTGGAGTTCCTGACTCGCTACTAACTCTTATCATGCAGTGCATTTCCTCAACCTCTTTTCAGGTGACTTGGAATGGAAAGCTTAGTGACACCTTTCGTCCATCCCGGGGTATTCGCTAGGGTGACCCTTTATCGCCCTACCTGTTTGTCCTCTGTATGGAAAGACTTGGCCACTCATTACCCACGCCGTATCCCAAGGCCGCTGGCTTCCTATCAAGCTTGGACAAACTGGCCCGCCTCTCTCTCATTTGTTTTTTGCTGATGATCTCATTCTCTTTACTGAAGCCTCACCGGATCAAGTTCCAGTCATTCGGGATATTTTGAATTCATTCTGTGCAGCTTCTGGACAGCGAGTCAGTCAACACAAATCTCGGTGCTCTTTTTCTAAAAATACTCCTCCCAGGTTGTCCCTTTCCTTAAGCCAAGCACTAGGATTCCAGCTGACGCCGAATCTTGGCAGATACCTCGGGGTTCCTCTGCTTCATGACCGAGTCAACAAGCGTACTTATCAATACTCCTGGATAAAGTTCAGCACCGATCAACAGGATGGTCAGCCAACCTGTTGACTTTCGCCGGATGCCTCACGTTGGCTCAATCAGTCATAATGGCCCTCCCCACGTAGACAATGCAGACAGTTCGACTTCCCCGTAGCCTATGTGATGAGCTCGGGAAACTTATTAGACAATTTTTGTGGGGTTCGTCGCCTGGCAACACGGGGATTCATTTAGTCAACTGGGTGGACATTTGCCAACCGAAGGACCTCGGGGGTCTTGGCATCCGGACAATTTGCGAGACCAATAATGCGTACCTCACCAAACTCGGATGGACCCTGATTATCAAGCCGCAGGCTTTATGGGCCAAAGTTCTCTCTGCCAAATACAACTTTGACGCCACCACTATCCCCACCTCACTTGCTGCATTCAGGGGCTCAATGATTTGGAGGAGCATAAAGGCCACTTGGCACATCGTGCTTCAGGGCATGAAATGGATGGTTGGTGATGGCACTACGATGCGATTCTGGCAAGACCCTTGGATTGCAGGCATAGGTCCTCTCATTACACACACCCCCCCCTCCAGGATGACCTTACAAACTGATGTGTCCAACATTTTGTGACCACAGATGGTTCGTGGCGGTGGCCCGTTATTCGTAATTACCTCCCGAGGATGATTTGCCAAGCTATAGCTAGTACTTTTCCCCCAAAACCCTTCCTCGGTCGGGATAAGTTAATCTGGGGACTGACAGATACTGGCCAATACACCATAGCTTCCACCTATTCACTGCTAATGGGTCACACCGATACCTCGCCTTAGGGTATTTGGAGGGCCATCTGGCACTGGAAGGGCCCCCAACGCATTCGCTCTTTCCTCTAGTTTCTCGGAAAAAATCGATTACTCACAAATCAACATCAAGTGCGTCTACACCTTACTACTGACGATGCTTGTTCTCACTGCCAGATGGTAGAATCCTTGCTGCACGTAGTGCGAGACTGTGTACGTGCCCTTCAAGTGTGGCACACATTCCCTTCGCAAATCATTAACTCTGACTTTCTTACTCTGCCGGCTCGAGAGTGGCTCACTACGAATCTTCGTAGTCGACAGACAGTGCTCGGTCGGGCCTGGCCGCTCATCTTTGGCACTACTTGTTGGTTCCTTTGGAAATGGAGAAATTCTTCCATCTTTGATGATCACTTTATTTGGCCTTCCTCACCAGTTTCTCTTATTTTGTCTTATACAGATTTGATTCCCCAGTTCGACGTATGGCCACACCAATCGGATGTTGGACGCAGCCCTCATCAGGAGCCACAATTCGGATGGAGCAAACCCTCCACGGGATGGGTTAAATGAAACACAGACGGAGCCTGTAAACTGTCCTCGCACATAGCCACTACGAGGGGACTGCTACGAGATAGTGCGGGCAACTAGCTTGGTGGCTTCACTCAAAATCTTGGTTGGTGCTCAGTAGTGTCTGCAGAACTCTAGGTTGTCTTTACAGGACTTACGCTTGCGTGGAATTTAGGATATCACCGGATCGAGCTGGAAGTGGATTCTGTTGCAGCACTCAACCTCCTTTCTTCCTCTGACAACCGAGCACGGGCTCTCAATCCCATTGTCTTGGGCATCACTGAGCTATTTACTCGAAATTGGACTGTTGTTCATTGCCACATCGCTCGAGAGAACAATAGAAGCGCCGATTGGCTTGCTAACTATGCGGTTCACTCTGATATCAGCGTCATATACCTCGATACTCCACCCATTGGGTGCCACTCAGTCCTTTTAGAGGATTTATCAGGGATTTGTCTCCCTCACCTCAATATGTAATCTTTTTGCTATTCTTCCTTTGGATAAAAAAATAATAATAAAATTGTTGAAGTTAGAACTACAGAAGAATTGTTTGACCAAAGGTAAATGTATAATAACACATTGGTTTTTAAAATAATATAAGAAATTTGTGTCATATACTTATGTTGACACTTAATTTTTTGGATCATAATTTAATTTTTTAATAAAATTATGTCAAATAGTTACTATATACCCTAATGATATATTTTGTCAAATATTTGTCGTATATTTACAAGAATATTATGTTGAACTATAAATATACAATTTGAGTTCTACACTTTGGGTTTTAAAACTGATAGTTAGTACCATTAAATTAGGAAATACTCTTTTATAAATTTCCTTGAATCAAAGGAATAAAGTTAAGTTTTCGACCATTTTTTAAAATCCTCTTGTTTCATGGTATCATAGCTATCGGTTCTGGTAGCCTAAAATCTTTTACGAGCCACATCATGGCTAGAGTTCAACCAACCCTTGATGAGTCTTCCATTACCCAAACCTCGTCCCAAACACCTAGTTCCGTAACCCCGTCAGCCCAATCCTCATCTCCATCTATTGAAAATCTTTCGTTGCAAATCACGCAACATAAATTAAATGGAATGAAATTTTGAGAATGGTCTCAATTAGTCATGCTAGTAATCAAAGGAAGAGGCAAGGCTGAATATCTAAACAAGGCAATTCCTCAACCACAAGAAACAATAGTCACTTAAGGTGCTTAGGATGTTGAGAATTCTATTGTTATGGCTTGACTTATCAAGTCGATGGAGCCAAAAATAGGAAGAACCTATCTACTTTGCAAAACTGTAAGAGAAATTTGGGAGGCTGTGCAAGAAACATAGTCTAATTTGGAGAATACATCTTAATGTTTTGAAATCAAATCCAAAATCAGAAACACTCATCAAAGTAACATGTCCGTTACCAAGTATTATAACTTACTCACTAAATTATGGAAGGAGATGGATTTGTTTTATGCAATAAATTGGGAGCGTCATGCTGATGCCGAGAAATATTAAAATTTGTTAGAGAAGGAGTGAGTTTTTTATTTCTTGCAGGGACTTAATATTGAACTTGATAAAGTACAAGGACGACTACTTGGTTTAAAGCCATTGCCCTCAATCCAAGAAATGCTTGCTGAGGTTTGTAGGTAAGAGAGTAGAAAAAAGTTCATGTTTACCTCTCCCACTTCTGAACAAACCCTCAAGGTTCAGCTTTAGTAGCAAACTCTCAGAAAGGGTCTACTTAACAACCCTGAGAGCAACAAACCAAGAACAAGCAGTGGTGTGATCACTGTGATAAGCCCTACCACACCTGTGAGACCTGCTGGCACTTACATGGGAAACCACCATATTGGAAGCCTAAAAGCCAAAGGGGTCAGCAAATACACTAAGCGACACATGTAATAGAATTTGATATCAGCAAATCCACTGTGCTAAATTTTTCTTTCTAGTAGATTGAACTGCTTTACAGACTTTTGAATTAGACAATGATCACAATTAAATTAGATTCACGTGACCAACAGACTCCTACTGCAACATTAGTGCATAAAGTTAACTTGTGTCAATCATTATTATCAAAGTCTCTAGGTCACGATTTTTGGATTGTGAACATGAATGCTTTAGATCACATGACTGGGTCTTTGAATGTTGCTGAGAAATATGAGCCATGTGAACAGAAAGTTAATGTTTGGATCGCAGATAGAAAGGTGTCACCAACTATTGGTCTAGGGAAGGTTTGTTTTTCAAATCTGACGTTAAATAATGTTCTTTATATGCCTAAGTTAACTTATAATCTATTATCTGTCAGTCAATTAAATAAGGACATGAACTGTATTGTGACAATTTTTTTCTTGCCATTGTGAATTTTAGGACCTATGTTCGAGGAAGATGATTGGCAGTGCTGAGGAGAAAGATGAACTTTACTACTTCTAAAAAAAGAGCACTCCTACTGAACTTAAATCATTAAATAAGATTTCCCTTTTAGTTATGTCAAATTTTGATGTTATGTTATCGCATCAATGCCTTGGTCATCCAAATTTCCCATATTTGAAAATCTTATATCCTTAACTTTTCATCAATAAATATCATATTTCTTTATGTTGTGAGCAATGTGTCCTCGCAAAGTAAAGAAAAAAAATCATCCCATACACTCATACAGACCCTCAAAACCGTTCCAATTAATTCATACTTATATCTGGGGTCCTGCTAGAGCTACAAGTCTAATAGGCTTTAGATTCGTCTTTCGTCAGGTATATCCAACATACCCTTGTATGATCATTAATGAAACTAATAAACCAAAAATGAACTTGTGACACTATCTAAAGACATACCGACAATGGAAAAGAATATTTTTCACATGATTTTATTCAATATCTCAGTGAAAATGGAATAATCCACCAAAGTTCTTATACTTATACCCCACAACAAAATGGGATAGCGAAAAGAAAGACTTATCATTTGTTAGAGGTAGCCCAATCTATATATGATGTTTACCTATTCTGTTCCAAATTCCTTATTGGGAAGAAGCTATTCTAACTGCATCATACTTGATAAATCGTCTTTCTTCGAAAACTCTTTAATTCCTAACCCCTTTAAAGTTTTCTTCTAGATCAATTTCCTTACATAAAGATTCTTAATTCTCTTCCTCCTAAAGTGTGTACTATTTTTGTTCACGACAATCAACCCAATGGAAGCAAACTTAACCCACGAGTTATTAAGCGTGTGTTTGTTTGGCACTCTCCCACTCAAAAAGGTTATAAGTGTTTCTCACCTTTGATGAACAAATTCTTTGTTTCATATGATGTTGCCTTTTTTTGAAAGTCAATCATTCTTCTCTAATACCTCTCTTCAGAGGGAGACATCCTATGAAAAGACTTATTAGGACCTAAGCTTATCACTCCCTATCTCACACAATTCTGTCCAGATCTTCCCACAAAAGTCGTGAACACCCACCGTTGAACCCAAAATTGTCCAGTTCGATTCAATGGGAGAACTAGTTCTCGAAAATCCAATCTTGACGTATTCTTAAAGGCCCAAAGTTTCTCAACAAGGACAATCATTGGACCAGGAACCGAGTCCTAAAGAAACTGTAGCAAGTGACTTGGATATGCTAGTTGCATTACGAAAGGGGCTAAGATCATGTACCAAATATCTGATTTCAAATTATTTGACTTACTCAAAGTTGTCTTCAAAGTTTAAAGCTTTCACTACTAAGCTTGATAGTGTAAGAATTGCAAGAAATATGCATGATGCATTCCAAGAGCCTAAGTGGAAGGAAGTTGTACTTGAGGAAATAAAAACCTTACTTTAAAATAAGAAAAATATTGTAGATCTACCCGAAGGAAAAAAGGTGATTGTTGGTAGCAAGTGGGTGTTCACTGTGAAGCATAGGATAGGAGAGATTGAAAGGTATAAGGCTAGTTAGTAGCTCAAGGTTTTACGCAAACCTGTGGAATAGATTATGAGGAGACATTTACTCCAGTTGCAAAGTTGAACAGAACTAGAGTTCTTCTATCATTGGTTGCAAATTTAGATTGGAAACTCCATCAACTTGATATTAAAAATGCCTTCTTAAGTGGTACATTAGATGAGGAAATATATATGACGATCCCACCAAGTTTTGAATCTCAAGAAGAAAGGGGGAGAGTCTGCAAACTGAAAAAATCTTTATATGGCCTCAAACAGTCTCCACGAGCATGATTTAAGAGGTTCAGTTACACTCTTTACAGATTTGGATAAAAATAAGGACAAGCTGATGACACCTTGTTTGTGAAGTTTGGAAAAAATGGAAAGAAGTTCATCTTGATTGTGTATGTGGATGATGTTATAATCATAAGAGAGCATACTAGTGAGATCAATGATCTTAAAAAAAATTTGAGGCTGGAATTTAAAGTAAAAGATCTCAAAGCCTTAAGACACTGTCTTGGAATGGAGATTACTAGAAGTAAAGAAGGTATTTTTATATCTCAATGAAAATACATTCTTGATTTATTAGAGGAAATAGGAAAAATGGGTTGCAAACCTTTGGGAACTCTACTAGAAAGAAACTGGAAATTCAAGAAAGATGAAGAAGATACTCCAATTGACAAAGGAAGATACCAAAGGTTGGTAGGAAAACTTATCTATTTGTCATTAACCAGAACAAATATTGCTTACTCTGTGAGTATTGTCAACCAGGTTATGCACTCTCCAACTCAAAAACATTTAGAGGCAATTAATCATATTCTGGGGCATCTCAAAGGCAATCCAGGCAAAGGATTAATGTTTCGAAAAAATTAGAAAAGAAGCATAGAAGGTTTTATGGATGCAAGTTGGGCTAGTTGTATTAAAGATAGTATATCAACTTCTAGTTATTGTACTAAGTTGTGGGGGAACCTTGTCACATCGAGAGGCAAGAAGCTGTCTATAGTGGCAAGAAATAGTGCAGAGGCAGAGTTTAGGGCAATTTCACAAGGAATTTGCGAAATTTTTTTGTTAGAGAGGTTAATGCAGGATCTACAAATCACCACTTCCTCTCCCACCAAAATCTTCAACGATAGCAAATCAGCAATTAGCATAGTGAAGAATCCAATTCAACATGATCAAACGAATCATGTTAAAATTGACCGAACCTTCGTCAAACATGAAATAGAAGAATGCATTAAATTATGCTATGTTCCTACGCAAGCACAAGAAGCAAGTATTTTCACAAAGATCATGCCTATGCCTAGATTAGAGACAATTCTAAACAAGTTGAGAATGACAAATATGTATTCCTCAACTTGAGAAGGAGTGTTAGATAATTATTTATCTTTATTTTAGATAAGTCTGTTAGCTTGAGAGATTATCTTGTAAGAGATAAGTTTATCTTCTAATAGACAAGATAAGTTTATCCTATATGTAAATATGATAGTTAGCAGCATTAAATTAGGAAACACTCTAGTATAAATTTCCTTGAATCAAAGGATAAAGCTAAGTTTTCGACCCTTTTCTAAAATCCTCTTGTTTCAATCATATATAGTTCCAAAACTTATCTAGTAGTTTGTGATTTGTACAAACTATAATTTCAATAAGTATTTCTGTTAGAATTTTAAGCTATTCAAATAATTTTTGATAGTTTTATTTATACGACTATATTTGAATTAAATATGTTGTTTGTAAATCTTAGTTCTTAAATAAGAGTGAAATTATTTTCCTATTTAACTAAATTAAAAAACAACTCTATTTTTTATTAATTCTGAAGGACTTATTTATGTGCCAAAGTAAACTGTAAGTTCGATAAGTTGCTTTACATCAACTTTGACTGAAGAAAAAAGTAAAGTCCCCAGTACTTTAACCCCAAGCGCTTTCCAAGTTAGCACATCAACTTTGACCGAAGAAAAAAAGAAAGTCCCCAGTACTTTAACCCCAAGCGCTTTCCAAGTTATCATGCTACGGCGACTTTTTTTGGAAAATGACAAGTAATTAGTGGATATCGTTAGTTGTAAACAGCAAAAAGAAATATTTTTTTAACAACTGAAAATTTGTTAAGAAAAGACAAGAGCTGCTCTGCCGTATAAATAGCATAGTTCTCTGTACAAGAAGCTGCATAGTTCTGTATCTTCCTCTTGTTGATAATCCCTCTGTCTACGTTCTAACACAAACTGTGCTCTTTCGAAAGATGTCGCTTACCCATAGAATCATCTTTCCCAAACTTTACTCGCAGGACGCCACAGACACGAAAAGTAATGCTTTAGCTTCAGGTATACCTTAAAATGTTCAGTTGAACATTGATGTCTATATGACTCCTTGATTAATTTATAGCATGTCATCAAGTTCACCAGTTACTGAGATATAAGCTACAGTTGATGGCTTCATCTCTTTGCATTTTGTGATTCCTAGCAGGTATCCGCGCTCAGCTGCATCTAAGTCCAAGACTTCAAAATTTTTTTCAGGTTAGAAGCTATGGGCCTATAGCATCATTGGTTCCTTTTATTAAGAGTCGATTTGTTACTCCAAAACAAAAAAAAATCTGCAAGATCACTTTCCAGAGCTTCACTCACATAAAATTTTATTGGCAGAAGGATCAATCCTTCAGCACTAAAGTGACAAACTCAATCTCTTCTTCTTATGACACTGCATGGTTGGCTATGATACCATCTAAAGATTCAAAGGACAAGCCGCTGTTCCCAGAATGCGTGGAATGGATAACGAAGCACCAACATCCTGATGGCTCATGGTGTGTGGATCCATATCATCCACTGTTACTTAAGGACTCGCTCTCCTCCACACTCGCATGTCTTCTTGCCCTTGATAAATGGAAAGTTGGTCAAAACTTGGAAGAGAGAGGTTGGTAACTATTAGCATTCTCATATCTTTTTACATGATTAAAGTCACTCCATATTGTAAGCTTATAATGATTTTCTTTTCTTTTGTAGGTTTAAAGTTTATTGAACAAAATGATTGGGCTATTAACGATGACAGACAGTTTACACCCCTTGGCTTTGACGTCCTTTTTCCGGCGTTGTTGGAATATGCGATGGAAAGTGGACTAAATCTTCCTCTGGGGTCGAGCTTGGTTGATGAATTGTTACAGGAGGGGGAAAATAAAATAGAAAGGTTTCTTCATAGTTACATGTATGAGTTCATCTTGGTAATAATTATTCTGATAAATGTTTGCTGACTTTTCTTATCACTTCTTTATTATTTGACGAAGATATGAACTTGGAAGAAGCGGAGTTGGTCTAGCGTATCTTGCAGAAGGATTACGTGGCAAATATAAGTGGAAGCAGCTTATGAAACGTCAACAGAGAAATGGGTCTCTTTCCTATTCTCTTTCAGCAACTGCAGCTGCTCTGTTCGACAATTTTGACGAGAAATGGTACAATTATTTGGCTTCTGCCTTAAATTCAGGCAACGGTTCAGGTAAAACTCATGTACTACCAACATTATGGCCGTAGGTAATCTGAACTTTGGCATAGTCTACTTTTATTTTAACACGATTCGGTTCTTTTTTCTTTTCTTTTTTCCCTATGTGCTCCACAGTTCCTGCAGTTTATCCTCTCACTATTTACAGTGAACTCCACACGATTGACAATCTCCAGCAGTTGGGAATAGGTCGATTTTACAGAGAGGAGATAGTAAGGACTTTAGATACGACATACAGGTAATTTAATTACTACAATCCTACGATCATAACTTTTAAATTTACTCTAAATGTTTTTATATTGTATTTTCTCCGAAGACGTTGGCTACAAAGGGATGAAGAAATACTTTCAAATGTCGATTTTTCTGCTTTAGCATTTCGGCTGCTGCGGTTCAATGGATATGATGTGTCTTCAGGTACATACAATCACCCCAGATAAACGGGATCTTGCGTTTGCATTTATTTATTACAAGTGGTTTAACTTGGAATAAAATGTCTTTTACAGATAATTTAGCAGATTTTGTAGAAGAGAACCTCTTCTTCGATTCAGTGAGTATAGAGTACCACAACGCAAGTTCAATCCTGGAGTTGTACAAGGCTTCGCAGTGGGCCATATACAAAGATGAGACTGTTCTTGAGAAAATAAAGGCTTGGACTGGTTCTTTCTTGAAGCAAAACTTGCTCAATGGTTCAATTCAGGACAAGAAGTTGCAGGACGAGGTAATTAATGGGCGTCAGAAACTTACAGAATGATGGCTTTATGATTAATCCCTTAACCTAAACCAAATATGAATATGTTTGATGGGGTTTTCAGGTTCATCATGCTCTAAACTACACTCACGACACGCTGTCTCGACTTGAAAATAAAAGACGAATAGAGCTACTAGACATAGACAACATGCAACTTCCTAAAACCTTGTACAGGTGAGGATTTGTCTCCAGTATGTAATAGCTTCAAATATGGATTTCAAGGTCTTCATTCGGGTCAAAGAAAAATCATTGATTACACCACGTCTTTTTCTGCCTTAGGAGCCCTTATATGAACAACAGAGTGCTTGGTACTGGCAATAAAAGATTATAACAGGTCTCAGAAAATATACCAGCAGGAGCTTAAGGATCTCGGGAGGTAATTATAAACATGGGGAATATTGAAAATTGAATAAAATGAATGGAGTGGCTGTAGAATAACTCTTGGTTGGATTGCAGATGGGAGAAGGATAGCAAATTGTATCAACTGAAGTTCGCTAGACAGAAGCTAAACTATTGTTATTTCTCCGTTGCCGCCTTGGATATTCCGCCAGAGCTTGCAACAGTTCGCATCTCAATGGTCAAGAACTGCGTTATGGCGACTGTGGTTGATGACTTTTTTGATTGTGGTGGTTCCAGGGAAGAATTAGAGAACTTTATGGAATTGTTTCAACGCTGACTATACTTTTAATCTCTTGTGTGTGTGTGTGTGTGTGTGTTCTTTTGGATCTTTTTCATTTTATAATTATTGCTGAATTATTACTTTGACAGGTGGGAAGATAACAAATCAACAGAAGATTATTGCAGCAAACAAGTGGAAATACTTTTTTCTGCACTTAAAGATATGATCAGTGACCTTGGATCAGAAGCATCACAAATTCAAGGAAGAAATGTCACACCACACTTGATCAGCATTGTGAGTTTAGATCAACCGTCCCTAATCCTATATTTCATCTCCGCTTCCTGTGTTATTAGCAGCAATTCGCTAGAAGCCTGAAAGTCGTGTGCTTTCCCAGCTCTAACTTCAGTTGACTTCATCTTTTCAAGTAATACAATTTACGTAATTTGCTCTTATGGTTCTGTGGAAGATAACTCCAGAATCCGTTTCATTATGCAGTGGCATGACCTGGTCAAGTCTATGATGAACGAAGCCAAGTGGGCACTAGAAAACTTAACACCAGCTATGGAAGAGTATATGGAAAATGCATGCATATCCCTCGCCTTGGGGCCGATCGTTCTCATACCACTCTATGCTGTTGGCCCCAAATTGTCAGAGGAAATGATCTCAAGTTCAGAGTACGACAATCTGTTCAGGAATATGAGCTTAAGTGGACGATTACTCAATGATCTTGTTTCTGTTGAGGTAAATTCCTAATTATAACATTCAGAAATAGTTGGTGTGCGATATCTAGAATCGGTTCTTTGATGCAGAGAGAACGTGAACAAGGCAAGCTCAACATTGTATCCTTGTGCTTCCTTCAAGTTCGTGGCACTAAGACAGAAGAAGAGGTTATCGCAGAGACCAAGAAGCTGATTGAGGATTACAGAAGAGAGCTGTTGCGAATGGTTTTGCAAACAAGAGGAAGTGTGATTCCAAGAGCTTGCAAGGATTTGTTTCTGCAAATGAACCATAATCTTCGATACTTTTACATGGAAAAGGATGGCTATTCTTGCACAGTTGAGAAGGTTAAGGACGAGAAAGCTATACTTTGGGAACCTGTAATTAACCCCTATGTGTTAACGGCTATGAATCATGATGCTTGAACTCCTTGTGAGACTAATAAGGGTCAAGGGACCATGAACGAAAGATTATATTTTGGATTTTGCTAATAAAAACTCTGTATTATGGGAGAGTTGTGAAAAACAAATTGAAAACTACCATTAAGTTACCATATTTGAGTATACATATTCCAAAAAATCGTGCAAATTTGTGTTGGTAAAGAATAGGGAATTTGATTCCTGAAGCTAGCAAATGAAATTGAGTCATACACATGCACATTTTTATAAGGTTACGTTGGAGTAGATCGAGCAAAAATAGCCAATACGTAGGCAAATAGGCTCACAAGAAAGTATACATAGCAAGACACACACAAGTAAATAATGCGAAAATAAATCAACAAAGAATACATGATTTACAAAATTCCACTATAATCAAGAAGATGAAGAGCACAAGCTTAATCACAAAGCTTAGCAACTTGTCTAACCCACTAACCAACCAAGGACTGAGAGCTAAAACCAAGACGCTTCAAAAAAGCTAAACTCTCTAAATTGACTTTTATGGTGTTGACGGTGGCACATTTCCTTTGCAAAAAAAAAAAAAAGCGCCACCGTCGTTAATTCTAATATGTATATCTAGACATATTATTACTAAAATAACTGTCATTAAGGGTATAAAACGAAATTCTCCAAACCACACATCACAACAAATCTCCTCTTTAGATTGAATTTCTTCAAATCGAATGTTCTAACGATTTTATGAAAACTAGATCACCTCTACCTCATATGCCCGATAGGGTGATGAACAACTGCAAACACCAACTATGTTTAAGCAATGCTTGAACTTGTGAGTAGGAATAGGTTTCGTTAACATGTCTGTTGGATTCTCCTCAGTCGCAACCTTGCTAATCATCGCATCACCATGCAAGACATGATCTCAGATAAAGTGAAACCTAACATCAACGTGTTTGGTCCACTCATGAAACATTTGATTCTTGGTCAAATGAATGACGCTCTGGCTATCACAAAGCATAATAGTAGAATCCTATTGCAATCCTAGACTGTTAACCAAACCTTTTAACCAAAATGCTTCCTTAATAGCTTTCGCTACTTCCATCCATTCTACCTTAGTTGTAGACAAGGCAACGGTAGACTATAAAACAACCTTATAACTAATGGCACTTCTAGCAAGCTTGAAAATATAACTTGTCAAAGATCTCCTTTTATCCTTAGCATAATCAGAATTAACATAACTTGTAACATTGCTAGAGCGATCACTCTAATCGTACACTAAACACAAATTTGTAATACCTCTCAAATACTTGAGAATCTACTTAACTACTTGCCAATACATCACACTCCCAAATGCACTTAAGTATGGAATGCAAGTCATTTGTTGCTATTCGTCATCAATTTGAGGTGACAATTGGGTAGAAAGCCTAACATGAGCTATTAAAGGAGTACTCACAGGTTTCACCTTATCCATACCAAAACGCTTAAGAACTCTTTCAATGTATCTCTTTTGCGATAAACAAAGCTTACTTGCTTTTTGCTTTCTGTGAATCTCCCTCCCCAAAATTTTTTAGCTGCTCTTAAATCCTTCATCTCAAAATCACCATTCAACTAAGATTTCAACCTATTGATTTCCAATATATCCTTCGCAGCAATTAACATGTCATCAACATAAAGCAAAAAATAAATGAATGAACCATTTGAGAGTTTCCTATGATAAACACAAGCATTATAAGCACATCTAACAAAATCATGATCAATCATTAAATTTTCAAACTGTTTATACCATTGCCTTAGTGATTGTTTCAATTAGTATAAGGCTTTTTCAACAAGCAAACATGATATTCCTTACCAGGCATTGCA
>JAOSBN010000003.1:30541889-30554055 GCA_027563595.1 Erythroxylum suave
GACGATTGAAGGCTGAAGAAGGTGACAAATCAACATCCAAATTAAATAGTTTATGTATGGTGGGGGTGACTCCTACGCTTAACAAACCGAAAATAAAAGTGACATCAGATTTTACCACTTTAAAATTTAATAAAAATTGTATTTCATTTCATTCCTAACTTTTTGTTTTCTCGTATTGGTAGTAATTATATTCTATATATATTATGAATACTTTTGTTGTAGTAATATATTAAGTAATAGTAATCTATTTTTAATCATATATTTAATATTATTAAAAATTATTAATTTTAATAATTTATAAATAAATTTTTGTGAACACAGATAAACACTAAAGACTTGGATTTTTCATGATGCTTATTTCACAAAGGTACTTAAAGTCTCATTTTTAAATGATGCAAATTATATTTTGTACATTCTTTTCCACCAACCATCACTACTGGGTTTCATGCTTTTGGGGCAAAGGTCAAATTTAACTTAACGTATTTATTGGAGATAGTTAAAACGTACGTAGCTTTTTTTTAAATATTTTTATAAAAATAGGTAAATACTGAAATTTGGTATCACGTACCCATAAATTAGCCCATCTTTTTCTTCAAAGTCTACCACATTTCCATTGGGCCACAAAACAATATCATAAAACGACGACGGCGACGTTTTAACCGCAAGCTGTATTGTCATTCTATTCAAATACAGTGTCAAGGCTTGTGTCGGTTTTAAAATTTTAACCAAACAGGTCAAAGGTCTATGTTAAATAATGCAGGCTCCGACCAAATGTACTAAGAATCGACACGTACACATCACCCAACGGTGAAAATATAGCGGAGCAGAGCAGAGCACAGCAGAATTTGTCTGAGCGTGTGAGCCCCACAAACCCAGTGGGCCCCATTTTTAAAGTTAACGTCGAAACAAGCCGTGGCCTCTTGTTATTTGTTTCCCACACCTTTTTCCCGCACTTTCCGCTGCATTCGTGGGAGCAGCTGATTGGCACCGGACCGGAAAAACACTCTCTAAAATCAAATAAATAAGAAAATAAGCCGCCTTCTCCGCCCTCTAGTCTTGATCACTTGACACCGCACCTACAGAGAGAAGAACAAACAGAAGAGGAGAAATTGTTTATTTTGTCTTGGGCTTTGATTTGTTCTTTCTCTACGTCCATACTCGTATCATATGTTCGACTCTCTCCTTCTTTTGTTATAATAAGCAACGTTTGATTACATTTTAAATCCAAGTTTCGCTGTCTCTACTTCATTGAACATTCTCTCTCTGACCCTTTCCTTTTTGGGTCTTCTCTCGTTTTCTCCTCCTCGTCGTGGGTTCTACTCATTTTTCGGGTAACATTTTTTTTCCTGAATTTTCAAGAGGGTTATTTTATTTTCTTCTGTAGTTTTCTCGGTGCGCGCGTGTGTGTGTATCTGGGGTGGGTTGGTCTGTCTGTGTGCATGTTATTGTTGCTTTACGCTTTTCGTTTTCTGATTGTTCTGCCGGTGTTTGGAGTCTTTAGATCTTGTTTCCTTTGACTGGGAAATTATTGGTCTTCAATTTCATTTTCTCAATTTTGATTGGTCTCCTGGCTTTTGCAGGTATTCTTCTACCTTCGATCAGATGTTTATTTCGATTCTTTTGTTTTTTTGGGGTTGGGATGTAATATTTTGGATTTTGTCTGCGTAGTTTTGAGATGGGATTCAAGTTTGGATCTTGCGGCTTTCAAGATTTCTCGATTCGTTTCAGTGTCTCTAATTGGGTTTTTCTTTTTAGTTTTCTTTTGGTTTCAATCTGAGAATAACCTTTCATCACCGAACATATCATAATTTCTTTTCCTTTGGCAGACAATCATTGACAGAGAATCACAATGTCCACGTTTTCAACATCTGTTCTTTTTGAGCACTCACTCTATTCTGGTGTCTTTTTTTTTTTTCCCCTCCCTTTCCTTAATGGATTTTGAAAGTCATACCGTGCGTGATTTTTGCAGTGATTGTTTTTGGTATGTTTTTGTTCTCGGCAGTTTGGCTGCAAAGATTGACGCTTTTAACGTTTTGACTTTCTGCTTATTATGTTTACATGGGAGTTCTCCTATGTGGCCCAGCAAAGCTTTATTTTCATTTGGATTTGCCTTCACATAGCTTTGCTAAATTGTGTGCCCTTCTTTGTCTGTCTAGTCGTTACACGGATAAACGCACTACAGAAGTGATGATTTTCTGATCGTTTGAATTCGATTCAATTGTGGCAGATTGGAGCATGAAAGCATAGTTCTGGCGGAAAGTTGTTCTTTTATTGATTTTTGTTGCGGAAGCATTTTCTTCCTAATCCCGTTTAAGAGATTAGGATTCAAGAGATCCTCCAAATGCTAAATTTTGGCAGGGCCAGAGCTCAATCAAGGTCCAACAGACCTTCGTCCTTTGGAGGTCAGATTTCTTGCATCGATTGAGATCAAGTGTGCATGAAATGCAATATTGTTCCATTTCCTTGCTTGTTTAAATCTAGGGGGTTTTATATATCTGTTGCTTGAAATCCCAAGATGATCTATTTATGTTTTTATGGTTTTCATATTTTGCTAATACTTTTCAGGCATGGATTATCCAGATCCAAAGAAAAAGGGCAGTTTTGTAGGAAAGATTCTTTTAGCCGCCACTCTGACAGCTTTATGTATCATTATGTTGAAACAATCCCCAACTTTCAATTCTGTGAGCGTGGTATGATGAAGCTTTACTTGACTCAGATTTAAATAAATTGGCTTTCTAATTACTTTATGGGAGTTTTTTAGTAACATAGATTTCCTTCCTAAAATTTATTATTCATATGTTGGTGAGAAGGCACTGATTAGATAATGAAAAGCACAGAGTCTGATCCGGTTGTCACTTTGGTTTAGTGGTTTCAAACTGATTGCGCAATTGGTTTTTAAACGTGTCTTGGATTTAGTACTGATCTTCTTGATTGGTTTATTTTCAGTTCTCATTGCACGAACCTGGGATAAGTCATGTACTAGTGACTGGAGGTGCTGGCTACATTGGTTCTCATGCTGCCTTACGACTTCTTAAGGATGCATACCGAGTAACCATAGTGGTATGTTCATACACAAGCTTGCAATCTTTTTCGATTAGCTTTCCACAGATCTTTAAGTTGGAGAGCTCTTCTTAACTTTTGCAGGATAACCTCTCACGAGGAAACATTGCTGCAGTTAAGATTCTACAAGATTTATTTCCAGAACCTGGGAGGCTACAATTTATATATGCTGATCTTGGTGACCTAAAATCTGTATCCTTGGCACAATTGGTATTAACATAGGTTTCAAATTGATTTTTCTTGAGAGTAGTCAACTTGCGATATTGCCAGTCTATTCCTTCACGGCAATTTCAGGTTAACAAAATATTTGCCGAAAATGCATTTGATGCAGTAATGCATTTTGCAGCTGTTGCATATGTTGGTGAAAGCACCATGGATCCTCTGAAGTAAGTTTTATTTGCAGACTGAAAAATTGAGCAAGTGAGAGATCAAGAGGAGGATAGTAAGGCTTGTGAAAATGTTAGCTCTGTTTGAACATGCTTTTAGTATGCAGGGTGCCCTTTTCTATTGGTAAAAGTAAAATTTAAAGAATAATAGGATCTTTACTGCATAAATACTTGTTAATAATTAGGAATTGCTCCGAGCTTCATATCTTTTATAGGAAATTTTCTCCAATGTGCCTAGGAGGCTCCTGTCAATGGATATAGAGTCAAATTGTTGGGAAAGTACGTTAGCAACCATGACTTACCAAAGAACTTTGGCACCATTGTTATAGAGAGTAAACTTAAATCACTATACTTCTAGTATCGCAGGTTGTTTGTTGAAAACTACAAAACCAAGTTCTTACTATTTGTCTACAAACGACCTGAATCATGACTACTCTTAATAATGCTAGCCTTCTTATCCTTGTGAAGGTACTATCACAACATTACATCAAATACGTTACTTGTTGTGGAAGCAATGGCTAGACATGATGTGAAGACTTTGATATATTCGAGTACATGTGCAACTTATGGTGAACCTGAAGAGATGCCTATCACTGAAGATACTCCACAGGTTTAGAGATGTGATAGTTTACTATATATTAATTGCATTCTGGTATCTTTTAATTGAAATTTGTTAGTGATAGGAAAGTGTAAAAATGATAAACTGCTTCTTAATTTACTGAAATCGGGCTTAGTAGATGACTGATTCTTTTGTGTTTATTTCCTCAGCTACCTATTAATCCTTATGGGAAAGCTAAGAAAATGGCAGAAGATATCATCCTGGATTTTTCCAAAAATTCGGACATGGCAGTTATGATACTGAGGTTGGTGCTCAGATACACTTATTTTACCAGTTATTTTAGAGTAGATTACTTTTTAGACATTAAGAAATCATTTGGTTGAAGTGCATACATCCTGGTTTTCCCTTGTTTGCACATTAACTGCATCAGTGACTTGTGGAATTCTTAGTCTTCATTCTTTGCATATGGGTGGCTTTGTCTGCAACTTAATGACATGAGTGACTTGGAAGTACACTAATGTCATTTCTGAGAGATGATGGTGACATATATTGATTCAGATACTTTACTGTGAATGTCTCCATCCAAAGGAATGACTAAAAGTGCCTAACTAAGGAGAGCCCTGATATAA
The DNA here is from genome assembly GCA_027563595.1 of Erythroxylum suave. Classification (NCBI taxonomy): domain Eukaryota; kingdom Viridiplantae; phylum Streptophyta; class Magnoliopsida; order Malpighiales; family Erythroxylaceae; genus Erythroxylum; species Erythroxylum suave. The sequence goes on from JAOSBN010000003.1 coordinate 30,546,524, forward strand.
ATAGGATATTGCTTTCGACTTTTAAGAATGAATTCTTGGCAACTGATTTAGATTCTGGTCCTTTAACATTTCTTTGGTAAGTGGAAATAAAATTCAGCAAAATTATTTGTTGCGGATACCAACACTTGATTTTTGTTATAGAATATTGTATTTAGTATTAAGGAAGAATATGTGGTCTTTATTTTATAGAAAGCTTTTGTTAGGGATGCAAATGGTCTTATATTTTATCATTTGAACTCACATGGAAGTTGGGGTATTCCGTTTCTTGTGGAAAACTCTAGGTACTTCAATGTTATTGGATCTGATCCAGATGGCAGATTAGGAGAGGCTCCAAGACCTGAACTACGTGAGCATGGACGAATTTCTGGTGCTTGCTTTGATGCAGCTCGAGGTATTATGCCTGGGCTGAAGGTATGCTGAATTTGGTTCCCTTGATACTTCCAACTTTGTCAATAGATGCCTTTCACGACTCCGCCGCTTCTTGAATTTTGTATAAATTTAATTTTGAGAACCTTGATGAGATTCCATCTTGTATAGACAACTCACTTTTATCTTTTCATATATATGTTCCTGATATTGTGTAAATTTGGTTTTTGAAGGTCAAAGGAACAGACTACAAGACACATGATGGTACTTGTGTAAGAGATTACATTGATGTCACCGATCTTGTTGATGCTCACGTGAAAGCTCTTGAGAAGGCAACGCCTGGTAAAGTTGGAATCTACAACGTTGGCACGGGAAAAGGTATGCTGAACTTATATATGTCAACGTTTTCGGTTCTCCTTGGTCCATCAAATGAGAAAGTTGTTGGTTCTCCGTGATGGTAAGGTCTCAAGCTATTGTTGTTTGCGTTTTAACAGGTAGATCAGTGAAGGAGTTTGTGGAGGCTTGTAAGAAGGCAACTGGTGTGGATATTAAAGTCGATTATTTGCCTCGGCGACCTGGTGACTATGCTGAAGTTTATAGTGATCCAACTAAGATTAGGCGGGAGCTGAACTGGACAGCTCGATACACTGACCTTCAAGAGAGTTTACAGATTGCATGGAAATGGCAGAAGTCCCACAGGAATGGGTATGGATCATCACCTTTGACTATGGCTTCTTGAACCATTTAGAGATCCCATTCCCGATAGCAGAAAGGTCAACTTTTGAAAAATGCAGCACTGATTTCAGCTGTGATTCTATTATCTCATTGGAAGAGGGGGTTCAGTCTTAGATCAAAATTCTTTCACCTATTCTTGTATGTTAGGGGATGGCCCATTCATTATATGTATTCGACAGATGTTAGCTTAATAAAATGATGCCTGTGGTGCAGTTTAGCGTTTAATCGTCGTTATAAAACAGGATAGGATTGGTAAGTGCTTTTAGAAATTGCTTCCTAATTTCCTAACACATTACACCTCATTTTTGGCTCACATAAGACTTTCCTTTTCCAACATGGATTTGCCAACTTGTTTAGCTTCACCTTAAAAAATAAGCAGAGGCCATTGACATATTAACCAACAAACATGATAAAATATACAGTTTGTCTCGTGTTGGATAGCTATGTAGCTTTTCTGGCAAATTTATATGTTCCATGATAAAAAATTTTGTACAGGAAGGGACTATACAATAAAGTTATGAATACCGTTTGATATCAGATTGAGTTCTGGAACGAAACTATACTGATATCGGTCGGTACCGGATATCGTTTCGAGTAATATTTTAAATTTATAAAATAGCCCATAAAATTTTTAAAATTTGCAAAATAGTCTATATTGGTATATTGTACAGTTGTATTGTATACTCCATATTGGTATATTGTATAGTTGTATTGTATACTTTACTAGTTTACTGTTTACATCAACCATACTTTCAAAAATCTTAATAATAAATAATAATGGCAATTAATATGAAATAAAAATAATTTTTAAATATTTTACATATAAATAATAACCACAATTAATATAAACAAAGACAATCATCATCATACAATTATAAAATTAAGAATAATAAAAAGTATTTAAAATATTACAATAACACAATTTCATCATTTTAATAAATAATATTACATCAAAAGATTTAAAACATCTAATAAAAAAACAATAAATATTAGAAAAAGAGTTGATGATGAAGAAACAATCAATTCCAATCTTCATTATATAATAAATAATAATTACATTAAAACATCTAATAAAAATAATAATAAATATCGTTAACTCTCAAATTATTATAATTTACAACAAGAGTTCGTGATAAGAAAACAATAAAGTAGAATTAAAACATATATTATTTAATTTATTATCAATTAAATATATTATATATTTGAATAATTAAAATTAATTATTACTAAAATTATAAATATCTTAATTTAATTTATAAAATTAATTTAATAATTATAATTAAATTTAAAAATATTTTTAAAATATATTATATATATTTCAAAAAAAATTTATTTAATAATTCAAAATATATAAAATAAATATTGGTTTATAAATAATAATTTTTAAATTATTTATTTTTAAAAATTAAAAATTTTTATTAATACTTTATTAATAAATATGATATAAAATATTAAAATAAATTTATTTTTATTTTTATTTAATGTATAATTATTATTAGAAATAAAATATTTTTTTATTTCAAAATTAAAAATTAAAAATTAAAAATTATAATAAAGGTTAAACTAAAAACAAATTAATAAATATTTGAAAAGAAGAAAAGGGGGGAGGACAGGGGAAGGACGTGGACGGGAGGTTTAAAATTTTTGTTTTTTAAAATTAATTTAAAAATTTTGTAACTTAGTCTCTATACTTTTTAAAATTTCCAGTATCGTCAGATATTTGACCGGCATTTACAATACTGACCGATATCGCCGATACCGACTGGTATTCAAATCCGGTACTGAAGTTTATATTTCGGTACCATTTTCTAACCGATACGGTACGGAACTCAAAATACTGTTATACAAGGAAGATATATGAATAATTTAAGGGTCGTGTTTTTTGGCTCTTTGCTTGAATCAATACAAGAGCATGAGACCAAAGTGGACAAGCATTAGTTACCTATCATGGACCACGATACTATATAATATATATATATATATATACACACATATAACCTATATCGAATACAATACTATATAACCTATCATGGAACACAATATCATATGACACAATACAATATAATATATATGGTTATATGTGCGTATATATTATATTGTGTTCCGTTATAGGTAACCAATGCTTGTCCACTTTGTTAGAACTTAATATCATATGGTTGAGTGAATGATACTACAAATATGAAAATTGGCTAAGCCATTCATCAATTTAAAATGTAAAAGAAAATTATATCCGTCCAACAAGATTCGGAAAACACTAGTACTGAGTGAAATTTACGACCTCCATGTCAACAAGCTCTCTCATAAAATTCTGTGCTTATACATACACAAATTGTGAAAAAAAAAATCCCTTCAGAATTCAACTTCTTGTCCAAAGCCAACTCAAAATCAAGCAAACGCTTGAACTGCTCTTTCAAAGCTATCTTCAGCTGATGATGAACGCTTCACAAGCATGTGGCCTGGATGAGAAAGTTTCAGTTGGCTGCAAGACAGACATAGAGGATGTAGTCACTCTTCAATATGATAGGATCGCACATAATCAGAATATAGCAAATGAATGAAAAACCACATACTTCATTCAAAGAATGGGAATCATGTTGAGAAGTCTTTAGGATACACAGTCCAGTTAGAAAAAATAAAGCAAAAACATCTAATATTGAAATATTTAACAAGCATCTTAGAGCAAATTAATGAACAAAAAGAACAAAAGTTATGTTTACTTTCATCCGGAAAATATTCAGATTGAATCAAGCACTGGTTCCCAACCAGTAAAATGAAAAAAAAAAGGAAGTGTTTTAGATCTTCTTTTCCTTTTCCCTTTATTTGTTAGCTGAGGACCTATATCCCATCTCAAATTTTGATCCCCATCCTTGCCAGCCACTCCCCCCTCTATTCTTTTTGCTAGTTTTTCCTATTACCCAAGGGACTTTATATGCAACCATGGAAGAGAGGGAGAAAGAGGAAGGGACTGAAGCAAGAAAATGAGTGTCAACGTTCACATAAAGATAGTGTTACAATCCTTTTGGAAGAACATCTTCAAACTCCAACCAAGCGCACCAGACTACATTCTGAGTGTCCCTATCTGTTGAAGTACATCTGATTTAAAGGCAGCAATAGTTCTTACCTTTCAGGAAAGATACTGATAAAAGAACCACAAAAGTTATCTATCTAGATATCAAGAAGAAATAAATAATTACAGAAAGATGAGAGTTTACCTGAGATAGCGTGAAGAGGATTTACCAAGGTGAAGACTGCATACGACAAGGTTGGCTAAAGTCTCAGGATCCTTAGCATCCTACCACAATTAATCAATATCAAGTCAGAAAAAGTTATTCTACCAGTCACATAATACAGTTATTAAACATAAATAATATAGCTCATATTTGGCTTCTTATGCTAGAACCCAATTATAAAAATATACACATAAATTGGAACAAGGTGCACTTTCTGTAGTCTTTTTCTCACTCCATTTCCTCATGTAGCCATGAAAGCTTACATAATTATAATGAAATTAGAATTACACGGAGCTACCTCTTATGGCACAAGAATACATAATTTTCAGAAACTTGCCTTGTTCAAAGCTTCAAGCAATAGTGTCTCAGCTTCATCAAAGTTACCCATGTGCATGCAACAAACAGCTTTCCCGTTCAAGATCAGACTTGTCATTGGATACTTTTCAGAGAAATCTTGGAAGATAAGATATGCTTCCTGTAACTTGGAGCCACCCTGGTTTAGACAAAGAACATCTAATTATACTCTAGTTATACCCTTTAAACTAATAATATAGAAGAGATAATGCTCTTACAACTGCCAGATTCAACCACGCAGTTGCTAGTTGAGTCAGTGTGTGATCCTCATCAATCTGCTGCATGGCCCTCAGCTGTCTCTCTGCATAATCTGACCTGTGCATCTTGATGAATATTTGGACATTCAAAGCATGCCTGCAAAAGAAAAGATCAGATTCAGAAAGTAAAAAATTAATAAAATGCAAACTGGAAAACAAAATGAACTCTGTTGAATCAAGATAGCAGACTGCTCTTCTCTTATTGAAAATTACTTAAAGTATTCTCTTTACAAATTTTCAGCTTATGAGCGTTCATTAGGTGAAAAACAGAACTTCCACCAGCAGAGATAAGTTAGAAAGAGATCATTCCCACTATATTTCCCAGAAGATGTTCGCAACGCAATCTGCAACTAAACTACTATTCTTTGAAATTGAAAAAAAATCAAGCAATCCTAGGACTTGTGAGGGTGCATGCTAAAAATATCTAGAATTCAGGTCAAAACTAAACTCACAGTTCCATGGTTCCTCCAGCGTTAGTGTGTTTGAGAGCCTCGTTATAGTCCTCCTCATGCATGAATATGATTCCAGCAATCAGCCTCAGTATCGGATTACTTCCAATGGCTGCATCTGCCAACCACTCTTTCAAACTTGAAATTGTAGATTCCTGCATATTCATAGGCACAATGTCACAGAATTAAACTTTGCATCCCCCTCTACCTTTTGTTGCAACTTATTCCGAGATCCAGTGTACAGAAGCAAGAACAGGGTAAAAGCAACAAAAAGTCTATCTTTGTCTTTCCATTAAAGCAAGACAGCTTATAGAAAGATAACTTAGGAACCCAAACGAAGATTAGAGAAAATAACCCTATTAGATCTGACAATCAGAGAAATTTCCCAGAGATAGATTGGGGAACTAGACCTTGTTGGCAGCGGAAGAGAGGTACAAGGCGAGCAATTTGACGGCTTGGAGAGGAGTGGGAGCAGAATCATCGATTTCATTGATCACAAGCTGTAAAAATCAATTGAAATCAACTCAAACAAAGTTTAAAAAAAAAATAAAGATCAGATCAAACATAAGAAAATGAAAAACTGGGAGTAGCACCTGATAGCTGCCAAGAGCAATGTAAGAGCGGAAGACAAGGGAGTCGCGCTCGACGGCTTCGTCGGAGGAGAGATTAGGGAGATCGCTGTTGTTGATGGCCGCCTGATATGCTCCCAAATAGAAGTTGTTGCGCAGATTAAAGAGCTGATCTGGTCCTCCTGTTGTTGCTGCCATGCCTGTTCCTCTTTTCTTCTCTTTTTACCGCTTTCGTTCTGCAAAATTAGAGCTCCCAACGTTTTCAGATCAGACAATCCGCAAATATAAACGGAAGTTATTGTATATTAGAAGCCTGAGCCCACTGATACTTAATTGGCCCAAATAATAAAACACCATTCATTTCTACTTCTTTCCTTTTTTGCATCATATGTCCTAAAATCATAATTTCACCAATATATATACACAATTTTAATAAATTTCCAGAAAAGCATAATAAATAGTAATATGAATATATTATTAAAATAATATATAAAAACAACAATTAAAGCAAGTAATAGGAAATAATAATAACAAACATATAAAAGTAAAGAGTAATCTTTACCAATCACTAATAAGAAAGCACAAATAGAAATGTTACATGTTAGAAATTTTTAGTAATAGGAAAATAAATATTAGGTTATCAAAAATTATTAATTGTTAGTATGTAGAAATTTAAAATATATTATAAATACAAAAATGTGATATTTGCATATGAAAAAATAAATAAATGCAAGATAAAAATAATAATAAAATAAGATAACCATTCCTTTATTTTATGAAAATAATATGAATTGCAGACAGAGGAATTTTTAATAGCAAAGGAGAATTTAAAGAATAATTTTATTGATTTTGTAGAGAGAAGAAGAAAGATTTTGTGGGAAAAAAAAGAGTTTTGTGTTTTGTAAAAAGGGGGAGGAGGTTAGTTTTTTTAAAATTAAATGAAATTATATTCACAATAATAGAAACAATTATACCATTAGAATGATTTTAGTTAGTTAGACAAAATCCTAACTATTAAATCAACTTACAAAAAAGAATGAGAGGAGGAATAAAGATCAGATCAAAAGGAAGTAAACCATCCAATTATAAATGCCATTTGCTTTTGATTTCAGGAGGTGAGATGATGCTCCATTTTCTTAGCGATGACAGAAACTCTAATCTAGTTGATGATTATATCTGCAATTAGGTATTTATCTTCTCTAACACCTTTGTATAGTCAATTATTCCTTTCTTTTCATAGAGAATAGAAGGTTGTCACAAATGCTAATTTTGAGAAGAACTACATTTTGCTGTGCTGAGTTGGTCAGAGAAATGATTCGATTAAGTGTTGGTTCCCATTCATGTGTATGATGAGGCTTTAAGTTGCATTTGTTGAAGTTTAAAAGTGTATGATGAGGTGACTGTTGATTAGGATTTAAGTTGAAATTTTATGGACTTTGTTGAAGTTTTGTCGAAGGAAATCTTTATGGAAATTTTAACTTTTAATTTGGATCATGTTCTAAAACATTCTCAAAATTTTATTAACTTTTAATTTGGATCATGTTCTAAAATATTCTCAAATTTTTATTAAAA
>JAOSBN010000003.1:30559732-30571772 GCA_027563595.1 Erythroxylum suave
AGGTAATTGTTTTGTTTCCGATTAATTAAATTATATGTCCACAAAAAAAAATTTTATGATCCCACCACAAGTCTTCTATGACGAGATTTTAAATTTAATTCAAATGTTATTTATCGTTATCATAGCAAACGAATTTCAAATTGGCAACGCAAAGTCACCATATTTTACGTACGGGGACCCGGGGCCAACATTTATCTCTAGGGAAGAAAGGATTGACGCTGCAAATGTAGGCATTGATGGGATGGGCAATGATATTGATGAAGGTAATGGTGATGAGGAGGATGATGACATGCAAGATTTGCTTCATGATGTGAATTCTTTCTTAAATGATTGTCCAATTGATCAGGATGGAAGGTGTCCTCCTATAGGCATCGGATATTCTATTATAGGTGCCTTTCATGAATTATTAAGTAAAGCAACTAAAGAGTTGTATCCCGGATGTACAAATTTTTCAAAGTTGTCATTTTTAACAAAGTTGCTTTACTTGAAAGTATACAACAAGTGGAGCAATAAGTCATTTGACATGTTACTTGCTCTACTGAGGGATGTGTTACCTAATTGTAAATCTTTGCCGAAGTCCTATTACTCAGCGTATCAATTTCTACGGAGCCTAGGTTGGGGTTATGTTTCAATACATGTATGTAAGTACGATTGTTCCCTATTTTAGAAAGAGTATGGAGACTTGGAAAGTTGTCCATAGTGTGGAATATCAGGATGGATAATTAATGATGGCAGGGATAAGAAGATACCTCAAAAAGTTTTGCGGTATTTTCCCTTAACGTCTAGATTACAACGATTATTCTTATCAAGTAAGACTGCTAAACAAATGATGTGGCATAATGATAGGCCTAAAGGTGACAGTAATACCATGGTTCATCCTTCTGATGGAGAATCTTGGAAGAGCTTTGATGAGCTATATCCTGAGTTTGCCAGAGAACCATGTAATGTTAGATTGGGCTTAGCAACAGATGGATTCAATCTACATGGCAATTTGTCACTTTTATATAGCGTGTAGCCTGTTGTTCTCTTAGCATACAATTTACTAGCTTGGATGTGTATGGATGAGTCATTTTTTATGCTATCACTGGTTATTCCAGTTCCAAAAGCGGTGGGTAGAGACATTGACGTCTATAATGAGACCACTAGTAGATGAGTTAAATAAGTTATGGGAAGATGGTTTTGATGTTTTTGATGCTTCAAAAGGAGAAAATTTTAGAATGCATGTAGCGTTAATGTGGACTTTCAACGACTTTCCAACCTATGGTACTATTTCTGTGTGGAGCACTAAAGGCTATAAGGCATGCCCTGTTTGTAGCAAGCACACTCCTTCTTATAAGTTCAGAAGTAAGATTGGTTACTTAGGTCATCGATATTTTCTTCCTTACGATCATCCATGAAGAAAAAGCAAGAAGTTTGATGACAAGAGTGATTATCGGCCTATACCTAACTTACCAGATGGAGATGGTGTAGTGGAACAGTTATATCATTTGTAGAATATATGTTATGAAAAGCACCCCAATAATAAGAGGAGGACAAGATTGGATGTAAAGTTGAAATAAGGGTGTCATTTTTTTAAAACCTTGATGACCACTAAAAATTCTTTCTGGTGCATGGAGAGACTTGATGATTAGGTCCTACCTCTTTGCTAAGTAAGGTTATGAGATGTCCATCTTGTTAAAGAACCGTGCTAATCCCTTTGTCCATCTGCTTCCACTGTGAATGATTGTAAGAAATTTGGCAATGCTAAGACGAGGGCGGTTATCAATAACCCCTTCATCTTATAGGAAGTCTGATGCTTGTTTAACAAGGCATTTAATGGTTAAGCTATTACACCATAATGTTTGGTAAAGTGTTCATAATAGCCAATTAATCTAAGGAAGCCCTTAAGCTCCTTCAGCGTTCGCGGCGGCGGCCAGTTTTTAATAGTGGAGTTCTTTTTAGCATCTGTCGATACCCCTTTCTTGGAAATCAAATGTCCCAAGTATTCAAGTTGTTTGGCTCCAAAGACACATTTGCCTCCGTTGAGGAACATTTGATGTTTCATGTGGTGTAGAACCTGTGGCAGATGTTCCAGATGCTGCAAGAAGGTACTATCGTATACCAAGAGATCGTCAAAGAAAACTAGCATGAATTTCTATAAATAAAGTCCGAAGGTCTCATTTATGAAACTTTGGAAGGTGGGTGTGTTTGTGAGCTTGAAGGACATCACCAAAAATTCGAAATATCCTTCATGAGTTCTGAATGACACTTTCCGAACATCCTCCTCCCTTATTCTTATTTGATGTTAGATGGACCTAATCAGGTCCAATTTGGAATAGCAACTAAACACATTAAGCTCTTATAACAGTTCTTCGATCATCGGAATTAGGAATTTATTCTTCACTGTGTGTTTGTTGCAATGATATAAAAATCAAACAGGACTAGTCAGTTCGATAGGAATAAGAAAGACTTTGACTAATTTTTGGTTTGATTTTTACTTCTAACCGTTGAGAGTAAAAAACAAACGATTAAATAACCTCTCAACTGTGAAATAACTGATTTTTTTCCTTTCACCTCTCTCCTCTAGTTTTCTGCCTCTCTCCTCTAAAATTGCAAAGGATGTAGACCAATGTTGCTAACCATTACATGTCTAATACCATGTCACAACCACCCAACTCGATGACGAGGGCGTTAATTGAACCACAACCCCTGCATCACCCATGTAAAATTCCCACACATATGGTGACAATATGGTTTAATGCCACCTCCCACTGTGATCATTAGCTTTGATGTTTCTACCATCTTAACTTGCCCCTTTCTGATCATTTGCTCATCTAAAAAATTATGGGTGCTTATGCTGTCAACGAGGATGTGAATTGGTTTCTTCTAGTAGCTACCCATTGCCCTCATTTGTTTGAATTCTCGTTGATCCTTCAACCCCCACATCACCTCCGAAGACACTCTAGGACTTGCAGGCATCTTCTCCTTCGCGTCCTCGCTTATCACATCACTTTTTGTTGATTCATCCTCCTCTACCATGTACAACAAGAACTGGGGTTTCTTTCATTTATGCCCTGGTGAGTATTTTTCATCGCATAAAAAACACAACTCTTTTGCCCTCTTTTCATCAAACTCCTTACTGTTCATCACCCTTGTTCCTTTCCCATTTATGTTGTAACTAGGTTTGTTTCCTTGATGACTAGGTATGGGCACTGGGTTTGCTTCAGAATTAGTTCTTATAGGAGATGTGATTAGATTTGTACCTTTGTGCATTAAGCTAGCTCTGTCTCTTGCTTGCCCCAAGGTCTTTGCTCCTTTCTGAAGCACACTAGAACGCTAGCCATTACAATGACTTCTTGCTTTCTTGCAAGTGAGTAAGCTTGCTGGAGTGATGATGGATCCATCATCTTCACCGTAAGCTCCAGCTCGAGTTTAAACCCTTTCAAACAAACCCCGTTAGGTACGCATCAGGAAGAATCAACTTGTTAGAATGTTTTTCAAACCGTGCGCTATATTGTATCACCAACCTTTCTTGTCTCAATTCCTTCAGATTGCCAATTGGATCTTCAAAAATTTCCTCCTTAAATTACTATCAAAGTTTGGTTATAAACTCTTCCCATTTCAACAACTCTCCATCACTTATGTTCCTGGTTGTAATCTAGTACCATTTCAGTGCTACTCCTTCCATGTGTAGAGACGCCACCCTTACCTTTAGTTCCTCTGATGTACAGTCAATGGCGAACAATTGTTTGCATCAATAAATCCAAATTCTAATCTCGATGTCATCAAAAACCAAAAAATTAATCTAACTTGTTGATGGTATAGTTGTCCATATCTCTAGCATTGCGTGACGTTACTTTGGAGTTTTCCCTATCCATTTTTTGCATGATTTGCTGAAACATAGCCTCGATGTCGTTGATCTCTTTTTCATTTTGTATTTATGCATCCAACAGATTCTTTAACCCCTTTTCCAAGTGCCACACTTGTGCTTCCCTTGTACTTTCTACCATTTCAATCGAGAATCATCCAGTTCTGATACCAACTGTTATGAAATTTTTTTCGAAAAGGTAAGGAAAAGAAATAAAAGCATAGAGGAAAGATACAGAAAGAATGCATAAATTTACTTTAGATTTTTCGTATCGCATACATTGTTACAACTATATTAAAACAGTACTATGGCCTTTACAAATACAACACATGTAAAGATCCTACCAGTTTGTTATAGCCGCTATAGTTTTGGCGCGTTCCTCGTCTTATTTACTAATATACACTCTTTGAACGTCGTTTCCTTGTCCTTCGTCACATTCTTCTCTTGCTTCTACAATGTCATTTTATTTTTCTTCTGCTTCCTCTCTTCGATGTCGTTCTCCAATGTTTCTCCTGTTCATAATTATTTCTCATAACATAAAAGGACAAAAAGAAATTAGGCGAGAGAAAAAATAGAAAACCTAATTCGAAGGAGATGATAAGAAAGATTGAAACTTTGGATTCAACATATTCTGCTCTTTTCATCCTCCTGTACGGAAATGGAGCAGATCAATAATTTCTTTATTATATGCATTTCTCTCTGAGAATCTTGACGGTTTTGTTTAAATTTCCACTTTTTCCGAATTTTGATGGAACTAATAAACAAAATTTAGAAACATTGTCTTAATTGTCTCATTTATTCCCTTTTACCACTAAATTTTACAATAATTTGAAAGGATAAGAGTTATTGAAAGAAATTATTTTAGTTAGCTTATGATAAAAATTAAAATTTGTGAGTTTGGATACAAATAAACATTTCATGCTAGAAATCCAAATAACATAATTAAATATCTTAACTATAAATATCTTTATACTTTTTAGCAACAAAAATAAAATTATATTTCACGGATATGCCATAAATACGTAATGTTAAATTAGATTTGTATTTATTTCTGTCCATTTGAAGTTAAAATTTTGTTAATCTTGTTAATAGTTTGGTTTCCTTTCTATTTTGGTTAAAATTTTGTTAATCTTGTTCTTGTTAACAGTTTGATTTCCTTTCTATTTTGGTGCGAAGAATGCAGACTTGTATTGCGTTTTAAATTTGAAATGATTATAAAATAGACACACAAAAAAAGTTAATTATGAGTAATTAATGATCATTTAGAATACCAATAAATATTACTGTAATAATATTTAGATATTTAATGCAGGCCAAGTAACCTGATTATGACATTTAAAACCTATTTATGATAGTCAGATTACACTTTCCCTTAATACATCAGAGGGAACTGATGAGTTGTCAGTATAAAAGCAACTCATACTGTCATCAGAGTTCCTCCCTCAAACCCTTGTTTGTTCAACCATAAGCTTATCTGAATTAGCACGATATCATAATCCTTCCTCCGCCTATTAAGGTTACAAAATGAGGAAGAGGAATAGAAGGAAATACCCTTCAATCCAATGTTTCTTTTCTTGTATCAGATCGGTGCTTTACCAGATAGTTCTGTTGAGGTTAGTTTCTCATTCAATGCTCATTGTCTTCTTTTCCCCCCCGTTAACATGTTAATGTTAATCAGTTAACTAACAATTTCTGTGTTTCTTTATCTCTAGTTTGGAGGATAAGGCTTCTTTAATGAGGATCTTCAGTGAATGGTTAAGGATAAAACGCAATAAACATTTTATTGAAAGAGCCGCATTTCTCAACAGCCTCCTGTGAAGCTAGCCAACAAAACTGTCTCTGGAATCTTGTAGTCGGTTTTGCTGGGGTTAGGTCACAAACTTAACATGACTTGTATCTAAATGATTATATAGGAGACGAATCTACCTTATATTCTGTTGTTTCTATAGAGGACAGAACCACATCAGTTTCATAGGTTGGTTTCATACATAAGCATGTAGAAGTCATGAATTGACAGTGTATCAGCAAACCTTCACCGGAGACAAGAAGTCGATGTCCGAGTCAATGTCCAGTGAGGATTCCCCTTCGTTTTACTGGATATACTCACGCACTGCATTAGACCTCGTTGATTCTTTTCGACCAAGACCCAGAGACAAGCAATAGGGCGTCATGTTTTATCTCTCTGTCACACGAATTAGACGGAACATGTTGCACCATTGGGAGCAAAGATGAGTTAATGATAATGGAAGTGAAAGATATGATTGATGGGAAGATCGAAGTGAAGGATGCTATTTATAGGTCTCATGTAACTAAGAGAAGTGAAAGATACTATTAATGGAAGATGTAGGATGCTGAATGATATGTGTTGAATGAATAATGGAATATCTACCGACCTTTTTGATATACTTGAAAAGAAATGTAAAGAATATTATTAAATCATCATATATATATAAATACACAAAATCTCTTGCACTAAATGAATACTTCATTAGGCCATGAGATAATTGTCCGGATTAAAGTTGATGTTTCTAAGCAAAATTGGGATTAACAAATGCACTACCAATAATCAAAGTAACAATATCATCAGGGTCCAGATCTGTTAAAAAAGTAAAACTACTCTTCTTAATGTACTCTTCCATTGATATCGAATTTCCTCAAATGCAATCATCAATTAACACCAAATAACAAGACAGTTTAATGATTACCAGACTCAGGATACTAGGGAATTAAGGTAGAATAGAGAACTTTGGTTGTTCAACATTCAATTATTTCATATAACCTAATCTCTATTTTGATGTTAGCTTCTTATCGAGCAGATATTCTGCATATCATCTATGAATCTCGATTTCATAAACATTGGACAGAAACAACTACGAGAACAATATACATTCATTTCAATAAGAGGAACAACAAATCAATTCTTTTAAACAAACCCCCATCTTATTGATTTACCTTCTACTTTGTAAGAGTCTTGTTCCACATTTTTTGTTGCACTCCCTACCATTACTCCACTTTTCATGACGTTTTGATACTTCTTTACAGGTTCAAACATATTGAAGTCTCATTGCTGTTATTGAATTCTCATTCTTCACAGCCATGCTTGTAGTTCACCCAGATTTCATGTCTTTGCAAGACCGTGTGCTGTGACGAACTGATCAAGAGGGACATAAATGACAGAAAAACTCTGGATACAAAAGGCTAGCACATGATTATGTCTAAACAAAGAATCTTATGCAGAAACACCTATGTTTTGGATTTTTTACATATATTTTAAACATATTTACTCTACAGACAACCCTACAGCAATAAAAGGGGAGAAAACAGGTAGCTTGAGGTTTCACCTAATGTAATCTTACACAATATTGCATATCCATGGCTGCGAGATGATTTTTAAGAAAATTTATTTCACGTGAGAAAACCTGAGGAAACTTGCCTCTGAGACCATTAAACTATTAATCCAACATCAACCACAGTAGCGTATGCATAAGTTACCAGAATTCTGTTGGGATATTACTGCTTTACTGCTTATCTTTACAAACAAAAGACTGATAGGTTGTTAACTGTTGCAGGAATCAAAACTTGCAGGAAAAATAAAAAGACTAGATTTTTACTTGGTTCGATAGTATGAAACTATCTACATCCAAGGTTCCTACCTATGGTGGTAAAGATTTCACTAATATAAAGAAGAAGAAGATGATGAGAAATGATACAGAGATTGAGTGTTTCACTGAACACTTGCAAGAGCCTCCAAAGCTCCCATAGTACCCACAAGTTAGTACCCTACCACTCTCTGAATTTTTTCTTACTCTCCTTGATCTCTCTCTCAACTATTGAATACAAAGAAAAATGAAGCTTTGATATTCTGTAATAGTGTGTTGTATGTGAACTGATGAATGCTTCTGCCTTATATATGTTCCTGCATGAAGTTGACGTATCAGAGAAGAAGATGGGATCAGCTTAGTGAGACTTCATATGCCGTCCACGTGAGTCACTTATTTACTCTTCTCCCTCTGTCTGCGTTTTAAGTTGAATGAGGCTGCATTTTTGTTTTGCTTCAGTTGTAATAAACACAACAACGTCTTTCACTCAAGATAGTTGTGTTTTGGTCAAGAGTTTTAAGTTGCTGCTACTCCACATGTGACCATGTATACTGCCCTTTTTCTTGAATGAAATACGATAGTGTTTTGAGTTAAAGGCATCTGACATGTTTTTGCATATGTCCCTCACGTGATTTATGCTTTGGTTTCAATCTGCTGCTCACATTAACTTTGAGAACATTTCTCCCCCTTCTCTCTTCAATGCCTCTCAGACACAAACACACATACACTTTCTATCTTCAATTTTTCCATGTTTTCTGTCAAATGTGAGTGTAGTTTGGTGGAGTAAACGTGATTTCTATCACACTTTCCCTTCTACTCCATCAATCTTCACTTAAATGAAAAAACCCTAGAGAGATCCCCAAAAAACTCGAAACCCTAATCTTCGTCACTTCAGTGAGATCATATGGATCTGCTTTCGAAATCAAGGGGCTTCTGAAATTTGTAAGTAATCCCTGCAAAAAGTGAACTTCTTTTGGGTTAGTATTTTTGTTCTAAAATCATAAGGATTTTTCTCACTTTGTATTTTCTCCAGATTGAAGGTTCCTTTGGCGATTTGGTCTCTGAAAAAATGCAAACGCACATCTATGTGCTTGGATCATTCATGGAGAACTGGATCTCGACTCAGATACCATGCACTTTGACTGTCTGTAAATAGAACTGGTGTTGTGATTTTTGTGTTAATTTCCTTTAATATTCCTGATAGCCATGCTAGTTCCTTTGCCCCCTTCTGTTATTGGATAATACTCTGCCTTTGTGGTTGATAAACTTACCACTGATTGTTGTTGAGATTTTCAACTTATTGTGTTTGCTGATAATGTAAATATGTATGCTGAAATTGACTTCCTTGAGTCCTTATCTGTTGCATAATCGGCATCTACATAGCCATATAGAGACATATTATTGCATTTAATTAGCTCCCTATTAGAGAAGCATAATCCACAGTTTACTATTCCAGATATATATCTGAGAACATTCTTGAGCCCTTGCTAGTGTTCTAGACCTAGATTGGCTATGAATTTACTTAGGATACTTATAACATAGGCTAGATCAGGCATTGTGCATAGCATAAGGTACATTAAGCTTCCAACACCTACATCATAGGAATAGTGAGTCATAACCTTTTGTTCTTCTTCAATCTTAGGACACTTGTCTGAAACTATCTATAAGTGTGATCCTAAAGGCACTGAAGTAGGTTTAGCTTGCTCCATATTGGATTGAGCTAGGATTTTACTTATGTAATTCCTCTGGACAAGCCACAATTTTCCTTCCCTCCTAGATCTGATTATTTGCATTCCTAAAAGCTTCTGTGCTTCCCCTAGGTCTTTCATTTCAAAATGAGAGCACAATTCAGCCTTAACCTCTTGAACTTTATTCAAGTCCTTCCCTATGATGATTAGATCATCTATATAGACTAACATGAACATTGCTTTAGTCAGTCCTATATCTTTGTAATATAGACAGTAATCGTATGAGCTTCTAATGAAGTTCATACTAGCAGCAACCTCATGGAAGTTCTTATTCCATTGTCTAGGTGCTTGCTTGAGCCATATATAGGGATTTTTGCAATAGGCAAACATGGTCTAGCTTAGTTTTGTCCTCAAATCCGATTGGCTGCTTCATGTATATAGTCTCCTCTAACTTTCCATATAGGAAAGCTATCTTAACATCCATTTGATAGATTTTCCAATCATAAAGAGTTGCTAGAACTAGAATAAGCCCAATTGTCTTGAATTTGACTACTAGAGAGAATATCTCCTTGTAGTCTATTCTTTCCTTCTGCCTAAATCCCTTAGCTATAAGCCTAGCATTGTAAATTCTAAGTTCTGCTTCAGTTACTCCTTCCTTTAACTTGAACAGCCATTTATTCTCAATTAATTTGGCTTTGTAAGGTCTAGGGACTAAAGTCCAAGTCTTATTCTTCATTAATGAAGAATATTCCTTCTCACAAGCTTCTTTCCAATTTTTAGCATCTTTGCTTCTCATGGCTTCATCATATGTTTCTGGAGCCTTATTTTCCACATTTTCAACCATGAAACATGCAAATTCAACCATGTCTAGTTTAGTATACCTTCTGTTAGGAATTCTGATTGTTGGTTGCCTATCCCTTATGAGTTGGTAGTCTTGTAGATTTTCATGTACATCATCTGAAGGTGGGTGTAAAGCTTCTCCTTCACCCTCATCTTCTGCCTCTTCTTTTCTTTCTTCATAATGTGTAATGCCTTCTATAGGCTCCACAGTTTCTGATTGTGTAACACCACCTTCTTCAGGTTCTGGTGGTATATAAAATGAGACTGAATGGTTTGAAGTCTCTAAATTCTCCTAAATTTCCCTTTGGAGGTCAGAATTTTGAGAATTCTTGTTTAGCAGAGGGAATTCATCTTCCTTAAAGATGACATCTCTGCTAATGATTGTTTTGTAGGGTCCCTTTTGGAGCAATAAGAGTTTATAACCCTTTACACTTTTTGGATATCTTAGGAACACTCCCTTGACTGCTCTAGGCTCTAATTTTCCCTCTTTCTAATGTGCATAGGCTGCACATCTGAAAGTCCTTAGGTGTGTGAGTTTTGGCTTCTTACCAATCCAAATTTCCCGAGGAGTCTTGTAGTCATTAGCAGAGGTTGGAAGCCTATTAATTAAATAGGTTGCTGTCCTAATTGTCTCCCCCCATAGAGAGTGTGAGTAACCCGACGAGAGTAACATGCATCTTGTCTTTTCTAGGAGAGTCCTATTGAGTCTTTCAGTCACTCCATTCTATTGTGGAGTTGCTCTTATTGTTTTATGCCTTAAGATTCCATTCTTGCTGCAATAATCTTCAAATTCTTTATTGCAGTATTCTAATCCATTGTCAGTCTTTAGGCATTTTAACTTCTTTCCAGTCTGATCTTCCATAAGTGTATGCCATTTTATGAAATTTTCTAGTGCTTCATCCTTTCTCTTTATAGGGTATACCCAACACTTTCTAGATCTATCATCAATTATGGACATGAAGTATAGGTTCTCTCCTACTGTAGGGACTTGGGCTGGCCCCCAGAGATCACCGTAAGCATACTCCACGATCTCTGTGGCTCTTTTAGCTCCCCTTTGAAATGTTGACCTGTGGTGCTTTCTTAGCACACAGGATTCACAAAATTCTAACTTTTGAAGGTTTTCTTCAAGTATAAGGCCTTGCCTAGAGAGATGGAGCAGGCTTTTGTTGCTTGCATGACCCATCCTTGCATGTCATTGCTTGGTTGGTTCAAGGTTTGCACTTTCTGAAATTTGATTTATTTCAATTGAGCCTATAACATAATATAGACCACCCCTCTCCACTCCTCTAATGATGACTCTCCCATCCCTTAGGGTTTCCTTGAGTCCATCTTTTGATCTAATCTTAAATCCTGGCTTACCAAACAAGCTTTCAGAAATTAGATTTCTCCTTATTCTAGGCACAAATTTGACGTTGCTTAGGATCCTTCTTTTTCTATCAAACATATTGATGGAAACACTACCTATGCCCTCTATCCTTTGCTGCCCAGAATCTTCCATTTTAACCTTAGCAGTGACTGGTTCAAATGTTGTGAACCAGTCCCTATGAGGAGTGACATGCATAGTACACCCTGAATCAAATATCTGCTCTCTACTAAGGTCCTTACTGTCCTCAGTGATAGCCAGAATCTCATTTCCACTAGAATCTTTAAGCTTTTCAACTTTACCTGAAATTCCACTTTCAACTGCCTTATCCTCTTTTTCCTACAATCCCTAGCAAAATGTCCCTCCTTATCACAATAATAGAATTTCTTCCCTTTGCCTTTTTTCTTCTTTTCACCATTTTCACCTTCCTCAGAGCATTTTTCTTTCCCACTTCCCTTCTGCCACTTCCCTTTCTTGACATTTTCCTTATGAGATTTCTTCTCATGGTTATTCTTTACAAACATTACTTCAGCCTCTTTCTTAAAAGGATTTACCTCAACTATTTCTTCCATTAGAGAATCTAAACCTCTTTATAGTAAATGATTCTCCTCTAGCATGCTTAATTTCCTTCTTGAATGCATTAAATTCAGAAGGTAATGCCTTTAATATTACTACAGCCTGATGTTCCTCTGAGATTTTCTCA
>JAOSBN010000003.1:30592450-30602951 GCA_027563595.1 Erythroxylum suave
TCGATTCCTGACTTGGTCTAGAAGATCTTCTGTTCGAATTTCACTACAACCAGGGACCTTAACTGGTTCAGGTAAATTAACGTACTTAGTAGGAGGAAAAAGAAAAGTAAAAAGTCGCGATCACAACTTTAGGGAAATTTTTATGAAAGTCGCGGCCGTAACTTGTCGCGATCTCGACTTTGGGAAAATTACTTTTCACAATCGCGACTTTCCTCTTTTCTTTTCTCCCGATATCAGATTAATAAAACAAAAACTCTGTTAACCTGTTATTTACTCTCTTTTCTCTTCTTCTTTCTATCGCTTGAACCTTCTGCTCAGACTGAATGTCACCGCCCACCGCCCACCGCCATTCATCTTCTGATCTTAACTTCTTCAAGCCCCGGCTCTAGGAAATTTCCGACTCTGCCCCTACAAACAAGTCCTCCTTTAACTCTTAAGCTCACCAAGTCCCTGAAGTGCACAACCTCGTCGCTAAACCTGTCTATAAATTCCAGGTTTCTCGGACTTGGGATTGCTCTTGCAAGAACATGTTCTGCGGATCCAAGAATGTCCCTAAAATAAACAAGATTTGAGTTCAGAAACCATGAACTAAAGATAGAGGATAACTCAAAAGAACCTAGTGAAGGTAACACATAGAAATCGTAACCGGAATGTATATCTCTGGTAAATCATTGATCTGATGATAGAAAAGTCGGCATAAGAGCCTTTTTTGGTTTGTCCTCACTTTCTTGGCCATCTTCAGCTTCATCTTCAGCTTTCTTGACCATTTTGCCGACTGAGGACTGACAGTTTATCATTTCAAAGTGAAGAGGAGTGTAGTTACGTACTAATCGGTGGCGTGTGCTCTTCCATATGCCACACACATATATAAACGCATCACATATCTAACCTCCGTTGCTTTTAGGGTTTTCTTGGAGGTTAAAGGTGTGACTTTCCATCTATAGATCCCTCTATATTCTACTTTATCTTTTGTCATAGTTCTATTTCCATTTCTTGATTTTGTTTCCTTTTATATAAGTTTGTTTTCTACGGAAAGAAATATCCATTCCATTGCTTTCCTTCTCTCCATCTTTTTAAGTTTTTTTCACCTTCGGTCTGCCTTGTCTATTTAGTTCGTGATAAGTTCCCGTAACTCCACATACTGCAGCTGCAATGGCATTCAAGCAAAATTTGCAATGCCATTTTCCCCTGGGGATGCATCACAAATTTAAGTTGACTCACCAAGAAAAATTCCATCACAACAAAAACAAACACCACATGGAATGATCAGTAACACCTCATCACAATCTAATTCTCCTTTCCGACATGGTTTTCCACCAGATTGGCGTTACAAACTTAAGCTGCGGCAGCTGCTTCTTCTGCAGAACATTGGTTCTTATAATTCTACGAGGAAGCAGGGCACGGAATTGCTACCTTGGAGACTCTCTCGTGCTCTTCAGTAAATCAAAGACAGGAAATTACTGATCAGGTCTTAAAAACTAACTCCTATAAGGTAAATCTACTATCATGGCACCGTTATACAAACATGAAAACCTTTTATTTTGTTTATTTTTTGGCCATAGAAATTTCCCAAAGAGAGACAAATTAAAAGAGAAAAGACTTATGCGGTTTAGACATATTAAGAGGAGACAATTAGATACTCCAATAAAAAGATACGAGAAGATCGTATTTAAAGATTGTGAGAACAAATTATAAAGGTCTAAGAAGAATTAGAAGGAGGTGATCAAGAATGATTTGCTAATGTTGGAACTTACCGAAAACATGATCTACAATAGAAAACTTTGATATATTAGGATTAAGGTAAAGGATCCCTCGTAAAGGAATCCTCATAACTCTTGTATATCTTTTACCTATTGTCTATTGTAGTTAACCTAAGTGATAATTATTTATTACTCGTATTACTAGTATTATTTAAACGAATTGATATACGAGGAGAATGAAGATGTTTATTATGAATTATCAATTTGTGCTATCAGCTACATGTAATGAACCAATCGTTTTTATAATGTATAGAATCTAAAACTAACTCCTATAAAATCACAAGGTTACAACAAATTCAGTTAACTAGTGGATAATAAGAAAAGACTAAGTCAATTATTCTTATCATTATTATTATTGTTATTATTATTAATAGTATTATTATTAGAATATTTAGTATTCTCTTTAATGGTATTAGTATCATTATGTCTATGATTATTAGTGTTACTATGATTTTTATGTTTAATAATATTTTTATTTTATTTTATCTCTTTTATTTCTTTTAGTATTATATATTATTTATAGTTGTTTTTATATATTTATCTATTTTCTCTAAGAATTTTTATTTGTATTTTTACTATTTATTTATTATTTATTTTTCTCTTTCTTTCCTTATTTTATGGCTATTTATTTATTTATATTCTTTTTATTATTTGTATTTTTATTTTTATTTTTCATTCATGCATGTAGCTCATCGAGAAACACTATCTCTACCAATTAAGGATAAGGCTACGTATTACAGGATCTCTCTACGCTCCTCATCCCAACGAAATTTATAATGGATGTTGTTGTTTGCATAACTTCATTCTATCTTGAGCACTAGGATCATTATTAGCATCTTGATTCGAGAAACTACTCTCAAATAAATTAAATAAGGTGGCACATGCATTTTTGAACCTGCTTTGTTTAAACAAAAGCCATTACTTACACTACTTTATGATATCACATAAAAACTTCCACACGTTGGCAAATAATTTATGGAAGAAAAGAATATCATATTAACACTAGCACAAAATCTCACACATCATCTAGATTCCACGCACTATGCAAGACAATTTCTCCAACAACACAAATGTTACACAGAAAGAAAAATATTTTCCCACATAAATCAGCAGCAATGTAAATTAGTTATATAATCACCAATTTCTTACAACTTAATTCTCTTAGTTCTTAAAAGTGACGGCAAATTTTATGTTATGTTGAACAAGAATTGCTTTTCCAAACAGGAATACTTCCTAATCCATTGAAAATGATAACCTTGAGCTACAAAATATGAATACCACTAGGCTACATGGACTAGGTATCAAATGCATTGCAAAAAAAATTTTGAAACGGAGAAACTCGCAGTCACTATTCTTTGGATGCGTACTGGATAAACCTCCAAATTGACGCAATAGTTTGCAAATCACGATTCCATTATTCAAGATGAGCCAAAATGGATACCAATCAGTTGAAAAGGTAATTCTAAGCAAAATAACTTACAAGAATTAATTTACACATGCCACCACTTTCTTCATTAAGTTTAGCTAGGAACAATAACCATTTAAATCCTAAATTCAGAAATGATCAAGTTAAAAGTTAAAAAAAAATGAAAGGGTGATCTTACGTGACAGGGTGTATTTTTCAATGATTTACAGTAATATTTAGTATGTTTTCTCTATTCTAACATAAATTTGTGTCCTATTTTGATAATTTAGGCTTCTAATTAGTTTTCTAATTAAGTTCTATGTAATTTTGCAGTAAATTTTAGAGCTAAAATACAAATGATTGAAGAAATATGGTCAGATACTAATTTTATATGTAAAAGGACTCAAAAATAGGCATACAAAAGTCTTCAAATTCCAGAAAAAAAATGTTCCTAATCAAAATGGGGGCAAGGAAGCTACAAATTTTGCAGCATAAAAAAGTGTTATTGCATATCAAAGAGAACAACCGACATAACTTGCACTCAAGAGAGAAGGCTAGGAGGAGGGGACTATCCTAGTGACGGGTTTTTCTTCATATTATTTCCATCATGTTTTGTCTGAATTTTTTACTAGTTGTATTTTTGTTTACAAACATGTTAACATAATTTCTTTTTAGTGCCAAAGGGAGGCTGAACCGACCCCTATTATGTCATGATTTGATTGTTTAATTGTTTTCTTTCAATAAATAAATTTATGTTTTGTTTTGTTTTTGGTACTTTGTTTTTTTTGTAAGTTGTTCATTAAAGTAACCCGAAACATGGACCTTTAATTGATACATTTATGAAATTCTTAGATGAATTGATTATTAGATCTTGATAAAGCATAACTAGAATTACTAAGACAACCTTAAATATTAGACTCTTGGATAATTTTGGTGGTGATATTATATGAGTTTCATTGATTTCTAAGGCATTTAGATAGTTTTTGATTGATTACACGATCTGAAAAATTCGGTGTTTGATGTCAGAAATTGATCTAGATAGTTAGTTAGAACTTAAAATATAACTGACTTTATTAGAAGAAACTACACAAATCTATGTAAAGAAAGTATGCTTTTAATGGTAGAGCAGGTGAGGGAAAGCTGGACCTTGATACACTTTTAGTGAATTAATTATTTCACTAGCATAATCACCAATTTCTTACATCTTAATTCTCTTAGTTATTAAAAATGACAGCAAATTTTATGTTTTATTGAACAAGAATCACTTTTTTAAACAAGAATGCTTCCTAATCCATTAAAAATGATAACTTTAAGCTTCAAAATACGAATACCTTAAAAAAAGATGAAATTTAAATTAGCAACCTTAACCTGAAAATCCAGCTTAGAAAATCGTTGATATGATAGAAAAGCTTGGAACTTTCTACCTGTTGAAAATGAAGAAACTACGATTCTCGTCTGAGACAACTTTGGGTTGAAATGAGTTATGGTGTGAGGATAGCGGAAGCACTAGCAGGACCTTATCCAGCTTAATGTTATAAATACTTTACTGGTACGGTACTAGATACCCACGGCGGATTTAATTCTAGTATGGTATTGTATTGATATTAGTAAATGTTGGGTATCATTTTTGAGTAATTTTTTAAATTTATAAAATAATTTTTAAATCTTTTAAAATTACAAAATAGTTCTTTAATATATTGAAATATATAATTTATAATTTTACATTGAATTATAATAATAAAATTTGAAATAACAATAATCTATTCATATTTTATTAAATTACTTTTCATATATTTTACATATAAATAATAAGCACAAATTAATATGTAAAAATCATTTAATCATTATGCAGATATAAAATTAAAACAATATAAAGTACTTAAAATATTGCAATTTTATCCATCAAAACATCAAATAAAAAGAATAATAAATATATATGACTTTTTAACTATTGCAATTTACAACAAGAGTTAACGCCATGGAAACAACCAATAAAAAGTAAAGCTTAAAACAAAAATATTTATAATTATATTTATATCACATGTATAGAATTTAACGTATATATCAAATATAGGTGAAATTAAAAGAAGAAGAGAAATTAAAATCTAGAACTTCATTCAATCGAATACCTGCTCAAATTGCATTTATCTTAATTCTCATTTGGTACAAAATCTTCATCATTGAGAATTCTCATCATAATCATTATTCAAATTCGCTGCACTAAATGATATGTTAATACTTTCTCATCCAAAATTATCTTCCAAGTCGCTTTCATCTACCAAACTCGATTCTTTAAAAACTCAATCTACCAAAAGATCAATATAGTTAAAGCAAATTAGATCTATAGAACTACTTGTTTTATTAAGAGTCCTAACAAATAAATAAAATAAAATTATTAAGAAAGTACAATAATTTTAGCCAACTTGGTAATGATAATAAGATACATTTCTCGAAACTTTAAATTGTATCGAACAAAGATCATTTTTTTAATCTAATATGTTCTAATTCCTTTCACATCTTGTTGCACTCACACATTGACTCAGAATTTGAGGGTGTGCTTATTTAGTGGGTATGAAAAAAGAGGAATGGGTATAGAATGAAAGATTGAGTTTGGTAAGGGGATATGATTATAGGGTTATTATTTTGATTACCCACTTTTGGGTAATAATCCATTCCTCTCCTAATTTAGAGGAATGGGTATCATTGTTATAAAGGAATGGGATAATTAATTACATTATAATTAATCAATTAAAATATTGTTAATAATTAATTAAATACAATATAATTAATTAAAATATAATTCATTCATTAATTAAAATATTACTAATAATTAATTAACTACAATATAATTAATTAAAATATAATTATTCATTAATTAAAATATTGTAATTAATTAATTAATCAGTTAACTACAATATTATTAATTAAAATATTATAAATAATTAATTAAATACAATATAATTAATTAAAATATAATTCATTCATTAATTAAAATATTTTAATTAATTAATTAATTAACTAAAATATTATTAATTAAAATATTATTAAAAACTAATTAATTGCAATATAATTAATTAAAATATAATTCATTCATTAGTTAAAATATTGCAATTAATTAATCAAAATATAATTATTCATTAATTAAAATATTTTAATTAATTAATTAATTACAATATAATTAATTAAAATATTATTAATAATTAATTAACTACAATATAATTAATGAAAATATAATTCATTCATTAATTAAAATATTGTAATTAATTAATTAAAATATAATTAATTACAATACAAGTAATTTAAATATTATTAGTTAATTTAAATATTATTAATTAATTAAAATATAATTAATTAATTAGTTATAAAATAATTAGTTAAAATTATTACAATATTTTAATTAATCAATATATTATAATTGATTAATTACAATATAATTTATTATATGATAAATTTTTATTTCTCAATATTTTTACAAACCAACCACTGTCAATGGTAATGGTAATCATTCCTTCCTCTTAACCAACTATCATAATTATAATGATAATATCCATTCCTATTCCTCACTATATTCATTCTCATTCCTATTACCATTTCTTCATGCGAACTAATCGCCCCCTAAATTGCAAACCTTTGCAATTTTGAAACATCACTTCCAAATTAGTCTCATCAAGCAATTGTAAGACAACAAAAGCAAGAAAATAAACAAAACAAAGTGATGATTAATTTTCGTTAAGTGAAAAAAATGAAAAAATATATATCTAACTTAAGTTTGTCTCTTTGACGAATAACAATTAACATTCCAAAATCCGAAGCATCATTATAAATCTCTATTTGTGAGCTAAAGAGATCTTGTATCATCTCATAGGCAACAACTGTTATAAAAGTTAATAGCATTCCCTTATTAACTTTATATTTCTTTGTAAATTTTAGTTTAAAGTAAACACTAGAATTCAAAAACGTCTCAGTTGTAAACAACAGAGAATAAAGTTGTCATTCTCATCTCTCATTAATGATTGCAATATAAGGTACGCACAAAGAAGACATTTTTTAAGATTGGCCTTGGTTGTTTCTTTCCCCCTCTCCATAGCATCATAAAAATAACTCGTCGTTATCTTCTCATGATCACTATTAAAAAGACAAGGTATCCTCACCAAAGGCTCACAAACTCATAATGACAAATTAACATTTGGACCAAAATTCATGATCTTCAAGTATGATTTTGGGAGTTTCAAATACAACATTAAACCTAACATGTTGAGATACAATTCATTTAAATCTAACATTAAACCTAACATGTTGAGATGCAATTCATTTATCACTTGTAAATAGTTGCCTTAACTCCTTCTTCATGAGAACAAAACACTAAAACGATAAGAAATTAGTTGAAATCTTATATTAGTAAGACAACATAAATTCACACGATTAGTGTCAACTTTCTCATTAAATTTAGGACTCACGCACGATTGTAGTTAAACTTGGTCATCTTTTTCCTTTTTTGCACAATCTCATCAATAATAGGAATATATCTAGCATCTTATGTATTTTTCAATATTAGGTCAATGCAATGTGTAGCACAAAGAGTCCAATAAAAAGAATTATACTTGCTTTGCAATGTTCTTCGAGCTACTTTATAAACATAATCGTTGTCAAGAACGAACTGGACAATATTGTTTAGCCTAACTTCATTTACATCTTCATGAAATATATGAAATAGAGTATTAGCATTTCTAACAAGGTTAAAGACATTAACAGACTTCAAAAATATTTTCTCATTTGCAGAAGAACCAAAAACTTAATAATAAGTTTATGACTTCTATTTGTCTAACCATCACATATGATTGAATACCCATAAGTAGCCTAAATCTTTCTTCTTTCATCCAAACTTTTTATTTCATAAACAAAGTTGTTTAAAAGTTTACTTTTGTAGTCATTAATTAAAGGAGCTTTATATCTTGAACCATATGAGATAATAACATCCATTACAGGCTGATAATAATAAGATTATGCAACATTAAATGTTATACTTGAATCATACTACTATCTAGCTATTGTCATATCCACATTATGAGTCACTTCTCTAGATTTTAAGGTACTACGGATTGAAATTTGAGCTTCAAGAGTTGATTGTGATGTAAAAAAATTAGACACATATTTTCTTCTTTTATTAACATCAGGTGTAACATTTCCTTCTTGCTGGGTATAAATATTACCACTTCAAAAAGAAATTCCATTGCCAATTGCATAGTTTAATCTTTGCCTTCTGTCTTTCTCATGTTTATACTATTCAAGCAAATTCAATGCATTTGTCATTTTACGTCATGACTCACTTTCTTACAAGGTTTCACATTATATTGGATTTCAGCTAAATGCTTACTTAATTTGGCACCTTTTAAATTTTTGTTACAATACAAACAAATAGTGTGATTTTTTCATTCTAGGAATCAATCTAGCATGGGCTCAAGCTAGATCATCGAATCTTCTTATACCTGAAGCGACTAAATCATCAGGAGTATTTGAATTTTCCTCCATTTATCAGCAAAATAAATAAAGAGATATGTCAAAATTAAATTAATAACTTTACATCAAAATAAAGAACACTTAATTTTATTCCCAACTACTATCACAAAATATATGTTGTTCAACTTAAAACTAACACAAAAACATATATATCTTTTATAACTTATTTTGTATTATTACATAATTCAATCATAAAGACATACACTCACAACTATAACCTATCTATAAGTTTACAACATGTTTTATGTAATCACATAATTTAAATATAAACTAATATATTTTGTTTGTTTATACAATTCATTTGTAATGCTTATCATTATTTTATTTTCTTAACTAATTGTAATCAACATTGTTACGAAAATCCTAATTTCTAACTTTAATTTAACAATCTTTTATTCACCAATTTTAATTAACATTCTTAGTTTCTTACTCGAATTAGGTCCACAGGAGTTATCATATATTACGCAATCCAATTTCATCCAACACAATTTACTAAGAATCGATAATTCAACATATTCATTTATCTATATTCAGTATTCTGCAAAATACAAATACACAATTCAGTATTCAAATCAACAGTAACCACAATTCAATATTTCAATATTTATATATATTCCATAATTCATAATCCACAATTCCACAAAAATTTGTTGCAATTTTTACAGCCTTCACTAAATCCGTATGTTGAAGATACTACTATCTATCCGGACTGCTTGTACTTTGTAAATTAGAATGGTGCAACTGTGCAAGTCAGTGGAACTGAGACAATTCAGTTGACTTGTGCGAGTCGGGTTATCGAGTTAACGGGTGTGCATGTGGAATGTGGTATAATGGTGTGGGTCAACGGGTGCGGTATGAGTGCAGTACAGGTAATGTGTTGGTGCATGTGATCTATGTGTTGAAATAAATTAAACTTAATTGAATAAAAGCATGGAAGAGAAGAGGACACATAGTATTGTACTTTATAGTAGTTGAAATTTGTGGTGTTGTAGTAGGTGTAGTGTTGGCTTGCTAATAATCACACAATTTGTATGGTTTAGAATTAGATTTTAGATCTATAAATAGAGCAATGCTTAGTTGTATTATCATCAAGTAGAAGCAGATTGAGAGAAGAGTTAAGTTGAGTAACTCTTGAGTGTTTGGAGTGTTTGAGTAAGAGCAATACTGAGTTCTTGAGTTTTTGAAGAAAATGATTGTTTTGTGTGTTTAATTTCCAACAAAGTGGTATCAGAGCGTTTTTGTTGGAATTATATACACTATAATATATTAAATCGAAGCTCTCAATGTAAGGAATCTAACGCCGCTAGAATCACCCAAATTGGAGGTCTGACGCCCCAACGCATTCCACCAAAAGGTTTCTGCCTGAAACTGAGTCAAGTCGAGTTGGAGCCGAGTTGACTAAGCCGAGTAAAGCCGCTGATTAAGCCGTCTGAGCCATCAAACCTATTTATTAAGCCATTTGACCGAGCCATCAAGCCTGTTGACCGAGCCGTTTGACCGAGCCATCAAGCTTGTTAACCGAGCCGTTGACTTTGACTTGATGACCAAATTTAAAATTTGGTTTTCTGATCAAGTCCTTCTCAAGGTTTTTCGACGCTCCGGATCCAACCACGCAGTCAGAATTTTCAAATTCTTGCTATATTAAGTGATATGGCAAATAGTGTGACATCTTTCCAAGCTCCGACACTCAACAACAACAATTACGACAACTGGAGTATTAAAATAAAGGCCCTCCTTAGAATACACAATGTTTGGGATATTGTAGAAAATGGTTATAGTGAGCCAGAGAATGAAGATGCTCTTAACCCAACTCAAAAGT
>JAOSBN010000003.1:30603051-30618264 GCA_027563595.1 Erythroxylum suave
AAGGTACAATCAATCTTGGCTTGTTCTATTCAGTTTCTAATGAGTACAAGCTTGTTGGATACAGTGATAGTGATTGGACCGGTGACAAAGATGATTGAAAAAGCACAACAAGTTTTGTATTTTTTCTGGGTGAGACAACATTCACTTGGAGTTCTAAGAAGCAGCCCACTGTGACCTTGTCAACTTGTGAAGCAGAATATGTTGCTGTGACCACATGTGTGTGTCATGCAATGTGGCTGAGAAGATTGCTGAAGGAATTGAAGATGGCTCAACATGATCCAACAGAAATTCTTGTTGATAATAAATCGACATTGGCTTTAGCAAAGAATCCAGTATTTCATGACAGAAGCAAACACATTAATACGAGGTATCATTTTATCAGAGAATGCATTGAGCAAAAGGAGGTGACACTAAAGTACGTGAAAAGTCAAGATCAAGTTGCAGATATTTTCACGAAGTCATTAAAACATGAAGTGTTTAAGAAATTGCAAGCTCTATTGGGAGTTATTGAAAATTAAGTTTAAGGGGGAGTGTTGAAATAAATTAAACTTAATTGAATAAAAGCATGGAAGAGAAGAGGACACATAGTATTGTACTTTATGGTAGTTGAAATTTGTGGTGTTATAGTAGGTGTAGTGTTGGCTTGCTAATAATCACACAATTTGTATGGTTTAGAATTAGATTTTGAGTTCTTGAGTTTTTGAAGAAAAGGATTGTTTTGTGTGTTTAATTTCCAACACTGTGGTGTGGGTGCAGTGCAGGTGCATGCGGTCTGCGGGTGACTGGTGCGAGTGCGATGGGCAACAAGTCTGTGTACAGTGCGATAGGTCTGAATGGCGCGACGAGTCTGTATGATTCAAAGTGCAATGCGACAAGCGGTGCCAATGGCAGGCAAAGGCGCAAAGCCGAGGGTGGCTGACAAGCTGAGAGTGAGAAGTGAGATGATAGTGAAAGAGTAGAAGGACGCAGGCGATTGGTGGGGTAGGGAGGGGGTTAGGTAGGTTTAGGGTTAAATTTTTTCAAAATTTCAATTAGTTAATAATTTCTAAAAATTACAATTGAATTTGATAACTGGAGGCTGGTGGGTATTTCGATACCATCCAATACCGACTATTACGAGTCAAAAAGCGATATAATACTCAATTATTTGCATATTTATTTATTTATTTTATTTTTTGTTTGGACCGTTTGCCTTATTTTATATTTATTGTATTATCTATACTATTTTATTTTATTTATTTCTAATTATTATTATTTTAATACATACATACATACATACATACATACATACATACATATATATATATATTCTTTTTTTCCATAAACAATTTTTTATTAGTTAAAAATAACATTACATTAAACCTTTCAAGATTCTCTGTATTTTCAGTGAAACTTTTACTGATTTAGTTTCACTATATTGAAAAATCAGTGAAGTGAATTGGCTTCTCATAATTAAATGAATTTCGAATATAATTTTCAAAAATAACTTTGAGTTATTTAAACAATTCAGTCCCCAAATTAAACTCCAAAAATCCAAATCACAAATCTCCACATTCTCCTTCTTCTCTTATAAATTAATAGTGTTTGGAGGACTCAAAACAATTTTATTTTTTTATTTATTAATATTATATAATAAAATTTTATTTTATTTTATTTATTATCATATTAAACTAATTATTAAAAAGTTATATATTTAAATTTGGATATAAATATTATAAATTAATAAAGATTTTATTTGTTGATATTTACAAATGATTAAGTTAGTTATTAATTATTAATAAAATTGTGAAACAAAAATAAAAACAGTAATTAATTATTTATCTATTAGTTTTATTACTTAATAAATAAATAGCTAATAAAATGCTTAATGTACTATCATATTATACTAATATATGATTTAATAAGTATAATTATATTTTAAATTTAATTAATGACATATAAATTTGATAAATAAAATAAATAAATAAAATTATTTAATACATATCATCCATGAAATTTATTCCAATCACTCTCATATAATATAATTGGGGGATTTATACATTTTAAAAATGTTATATCATCAAAAAAATTTGGTGGATGGACTTGTTTTATACTTTTCACAATTTTTAAAAAGTTTATACGAAAATTTTAAAATATAAGGAGTTTTGATAAAATTATATAAATATAGATATATAGGTAATTTTATCAAGTTCAAGTTACATTAATCAATCTGGTAAATCACTGATCTACTCCTACTTCACATAAATCCTCTTCTACTCTCTCCCTTTCTACTGAATAAAATCTCCATCTTCTCTTCTTCATCTTGCTAGTGCTTGTACAACCTTTGGAGGTAGCATGATCCAGCTCTCCTTCAAACATGGACCCTTTCATTTTCAGTAACCACTACCACAGTGGCTCTTAATTATCAACCACAACAGGCTTCTTCTTGTTCGTGGTTGACTTTTCTGGGCACGGTAGTGGTTCCTGAAAAGACCATGGACTTGCAGAGCTCTTCAAAGACGTACCTGAAACAGACTAGACGTATTTTAGAAACAAACGAAACAAGCCATTATAGTTTCTAGAAAATTCTCAACAAAAACATTAAAGTGAAGAAACCCTAACCTAACGAACGTATCTGGTAAATCATTGATCTGATATGAAAACTAGCTAGTAGGTAGCATATGACTCCAGCTCAGCAAACTTTTGTTTCCATGCCCATCTTCATCATCTTCCTCCACCACCCCACCACCAAAAGAATGAGAACTGATCATCTTCAAGCTATTGTTCATGTGCAGTGAAGTGCAGTTGTTGGTGTACATACCTTCACTGATATCACATATAAATGCATATCGCATGCCTAACCCTACCTAACTTCATCTAAACACGTCCTCCATATCTCTGACTCTGCCCGTTCTTTCCATTTTTCCATGTCTCTTCAAGTTTTGTTTCCTCTTTCGATTATATTTCCTTATAAGTTTGTCTCATATGGAAGGAAATAATTAATGCAAAAGCGTAATCGACTTTAGTATTTGCTTAGCAGAGAAATAATTTAGCCATTTGCACCAATGAGATTTCTTGACGTTTGAGTTAATACTTTTCTCGTTTTTTCTAGATTGGAGAAGTATATAACGTTACTCCAAGCTTAAAAGATCACTCTAATACCCTCCAACGAAAGAATTTTATGCAATATTTGATAGCATTTGTTGGTGACAAAAATGGTGTCTGCAACTGTCACTAAATTCTTTAAAACCTGAATGCAATGATGTAGTTTTCTCCATCACTCATTGTAAGAAACATGGATGAGCTAAAGCTATTACTTTCTCAAAATATGGTGTGGTCTGCTAAACAGATTGATACAGAAATAGTAAATATGTCAAATACAAACCAAAATCCCTCAAAAACCAAGAATATAATAAGTATAGCATTGGATCTTATTTATCCAACGTATCCTCAGAAAATCTTCATCTTCTCTTCAACCTCCAATTGGTATTTTCTTTCCAATTTCTTAAGTGTAAAGCTTTAAACAACCAACAAAGTACTTCAGTGTAAAGCTTTAAACAACCAACAAAGTACTTCTCCTTAGACTGATCAGAGTCATAACATCACAAGGAGCAAAAACTTTTCCAAAGTCATTCTCTGGGTAACAAAAAGCAAGATTTGCAATATCCATCCCAAAGATGGACTTGACAGGTAAAGTGCCCTCTAACTCCCACCATAAGAAAAAAAGATCACCATCTTGAAGATCTTAGCATCTCTCATGGACCTAGTTTTCTTTCCAACATGGCTCTCTAGAATGCTAGTTGACAGTAGGACCTTAAGTCATGGCAGGTTACTGTCCATCTGTTGTTGAATCGGTGCTCTTTCTACTTTGTGACACAGGAAGACGTATATCTTCATCACCAACATTAGTTTCATGCTCTTCAGTCAAGTGCCCACCTGAAATAAAGATGGCAAATTATTGCCGTTATCTAATTAATAGTTAACTACTACATGGCGATGTACCATCATTTTAGAAACATGAAAGATCTTTTAAGTATTCCTCTTGCCGTTATGGATATGCTGAATCAGTTGGAAATTTTATTGTTTGAACAGTTCTCCCAGAAGCACTTTCTTTTTTACAGATATTCCATGTTTTAGCAAATAATTGATATTTTACACCTGACGATGTACATTCATGTACTGAAAATTTTCAAGGCAAACGTAATGTAATACCCTAGTTCAATATCTAAACAAGTATACTTTAAATAAGTTAATAACCTGAATAGCTAAGTCCAAGATCACCCAGCGAATCAAGTCCATCCAATAAATTTTAACATGAGCATAGATGATCAGCACTGTTATCATGCTCTAGCCATATTGTTGATATAATATAAGCAGGACAGCAACCTCTAATCATTTCCTTTATTATCTTGAGCAGTAGTTTAATCATTTAACATCTCGGTTCCTAATATTGCTAGGAAATAAATTTACTGAGACATATGTAAAAACATATCCGCCAAAGATAATGACAAACATATAGAAAAACATTGTCCATCTAGTTTCAACACAGGTTACACAGATTAAGCACAACTTCTACCACACAATTTAGCATTTTAACCAAGGATGCAGAAGCTAGGACCGTAAACCTTTGAGGCAACAAAAATTTACATTATTAATTAGACCACAAAAGCATTCTTCAGAAAACCAAAAGCCCTACACCTATTACAACTGGCAATCCCCAGGTCTTCATTTGTTCCATAATTGCATCCAAGAGTGATATATGGCTTATATAAATCTTTATTTTCCTTAAAAAGTTGAGTAAACAAGAGAAATGGAATACATACTTGGTTGTATAATCTTTTCATCACAGCACATGTACCAAATAATTGATTTCAAATCTAAATTTGAAGTGAAAATCGGTGATCAGTAATTACATGGAGACATTTGGAATCTCCCATGCAAAAATTGTAGAGATAAGCATCACAACATAAAAGATCCGAAAAGAATTGAAAGAAAACCTAAAAGAACGAACAGAAGAAAGAAGAGTCAACAGATATGGTTTGGTATAGAGCACAAAATATGAGGTCCAAAACTTACCATAATCTCTCATTTACGACATAGATCACCCATTTTAACATGCAGTAAATTCAGAACTCTCATAATTAAGCATAAGGCTAATAAGATAGCTGTGTAGATATGTTAAGTTTAGGTGGATACACCCAAAATTATGCATCAGTATTTTCTAGAAGATCAAATTGTCACAAAGGATATCAACATAACATAAAGATTACCAGTCTCCCATTTTGTTCATATTCCAATGATGTCACAATATTTTAACAAATCATTTCTTGAGGGAGAATTATTATGTACTTTTCAAAATTTCACATGTTAGATTCCAGTGTGGAATACATAAGTTTATCTAAAGAATTTGCAAAACAAAATTAGACACAGAATATTTAGCTCTCGAATGCCCATAGAGAAAGAAAGAGAATTATTTCCATATGGAATGGCAAATAAAATTAGTATAGTAATCGCTATTCATCAACTTCGTAAGAGTATTTCTTTAGTTCTCATTAACTGAAAGAAAATATTATTGTTTCAGTGAGCAACTATTATTATTTCAAAGCCAACAGTTACTAAGCAGTTAAGAATGGCCACCTTAAACTGCAAATAGGATGCCATAAGAATTATGTGGAATAGATACTAATTACGTGGCATATAATTTACTCTTAACTCAGTAAAGTATTTATGACGAATAAATTTGTACTTTGTACAACACCAACCAATGCATAAGAAAACCAACATAATGAAATATGGATCTTTGTAGCTCCTCATTGTTCTGCCATTATAACACAAGTCAAATGCCACTTGTTTACCCGTACGCCCGAAATCGGACAAATTTTCTAGATACTTTTAGCTCATTTGTGAGAATTGAGATTGGGATTGCTATTCCATCGTTCATGGGGAGTCAGTCAATGCAAAGGTGACTCGGGGTGAAATATCCTACAAGTCTGATCTTACACATAAATTAGTTTAGCTAGGAACAGGAAACTTCTAAATAAGTAAATCTCTAAATTTAGAAATGATCAAGCAAAAAGTAGAGTGAATTTAGCACAGGGGTCATCTCCCACAACATGATCTATAATGGTATTTATCGAGTTTATAGTTTCCTAATGAGTCAAAAACAATGCAGACATAAGTTGACGAAGACTAAATCGAATTTCTTTTTTCAATGCATGGACATTTTGCATAATGGCATCATTCGAACAAGTTTATAGTTTCCTAATGAATCAAAACAATGCAGACATAAGTTGATGAAGACTAAATCGATTTTTTTTTTTCAATGCATGGACATTTTGCATAATGGCATCATTCGGAACTAAGTCAAGTACTGAAACATTGCAATGCAGAGAAAAGCTTATCTAGTTTTACAATATTATAAGCAATTGCTCTAACACCAAGGATGATATGATCTTGAGTCCTCATCCATATTCCAGAAACAGAAGCCAATTTACCCATCAACTCTAAAAATTAAGAGAGCAAAACTTAAAGATTTGATGCTAAACTTGTTATTGCCAAATTATTACACCTCGCGTCTCTACAACCTTTAACTTAGACCCTTAGTATCAAATAGAAACAAAAAGAAAGTTATACTCAGATTCAACAGAATAACAAATCAAAGCAATAGAGATTAGGAAAAAAAAAAAAAGAATAAAAAGGATCACTTGAGCAAAAGAACAGATAAGGGAATCAAATACAAAGAAACTTGCAAGAGGTTCTTCTAAGTCAAGCCCAGTCATGAACCAGTCAATCCCAAGTATATGGCCCGCAAATCCGTCAACAGAATGAGGTTTACAATGTTATTGGGACACAAACATGAAACCTCAAAACACAAAACAGGAAATTCAGAGAGAAACTCGGGAACTGAATCCGACGTTCCTCTCATCATGATGACAAAACTAGAGTAAAGCTTTCAATGCTATGAATTGGCCGGACTTGATTTCGTCTGCGAAGTGTGAAGCTAGCCATTTTTGAGCCTTGCATACGATGGAACGCTTGCATTTTATCTTTATAAACAATAGAAAAGATGGTGAAATAAGAATTTAAAACCCAAACCTGAAAAACCCAAATCTGGTAAAACGCCGTTATAATGAAAACGGCTGGAGCTTTGGGGTCATCATCTTCTAGGCCGTGACTGAGCTGGGAACCTTCCTCCCATGGATATTTATTATTTCGCTGGTTTTAGTAATGGCTGAAATGAATTTATATTATTGGGCTTATTTAGTATTGGGCTTGTTGTTGAGTATATTAGAACCCTCCGACTATTATAAAACCCTGCAGTAAAACTCAAATTAGAAGCTAAAACCCTAGATCTCCATCTCTGTTGTTCGATTCCTTTGCAAATCCATCAAAATGTCGATGTCGAAGAGCTCCAAGATGCTTCAGTACATCAACTATCGGATGCGGGTCACTATCCAA
This sequence comes from Erythroxylum suave, assembly GCA_027563595.1. Taxonomy (NCBI): domain Eukaryota; kingdom Viridiplantae; phylum Streptophyta; class Magnoliopsida; order Malpighiales; family Erythroxylaceae; genus Erythroxylum; species Erythroxylum suave. Next base: position 30,610,489 of record JAOSBN010000003.1, read on the forward strand.
GATGGGCGCCAGCTCGTCGGGAAGTTCATGGCCTTCGACCGCCACATGAACCTCGTCCTAGGCGACTGCGAGGAGTTCCGTAAACTCCCTCCTGCTAAGGGAAAGAAGACCAACGAAGAGCGTGAAGACCGCCGCACTCTCGGCCTCGTCCTTCTTCGCGGCGAAGAGGTCATTTCTATGACAGTCGAAGGCCCCCCTCCCCCAGACGAGTCGCGGGCCAAGGCTGTCGGCGCTAGCGCGGTCGCCGGACCCGGCATCGGCCGTGCCGCTGGCCGTGGAATCCCTACTGCTCCTCTTGTTCAAGCCCAGCCTGGCCTTGCCGGACCTGTTCGTGGCGTTGGTGGGCCCGCTCCCGGCATGATGCAGCCGCAGATCTCCCGCCCGCCGGTGCCTCAACTTTCTGCTCCGCCAATGACTTATCCGGCTTCGTCTGCGCCTCCGGGTGGTCAGCCGCCGGTAATTAGACCTCCCGGGCAGATGCCTCCTGGGGCTTTTCCGGGTCAGGTTCCGCCCATGGGTCGGGCTCCGCCTCCGCAGGTTCCGCCGCAGTTTGCAGGAAGGCCACCTCAACCTGGATTTCCTATGCCGCCACAATTTGGGCAGAGACCAATGGGCGTGCCGCCACCTCAGCCTCCTGCGGGGATGATGAGAGGGCCGCCTGTTCCGCCTAGGCCTGGAATGCCGGCTCCTCCTCCGCCAAGACCGGGGATGCCTCCTCCACCTGCTGGCGTTTCTGGGTATGGGCCACCAAGGCCTGGTATGCCTCCTCCGCCAAATCCCCAGCAGCAGAATCAACAACAATAATGATAAGGTGCGTCTTCTATTGTTGTTTTTTTTGGTATTGTTGAAGTTGTCTTTAAGAGGAATTCTGAGTTGAACAATTACATTAGCTTGATGCAAATTTCACATAAGCTAGTTTAGGATATGAAGAAAAGAAGATTTCATTATATGTTTAATGCTGATATAGAGGTTAACATTTACGAGACTATTGATATCCTCCGCTTGTGTATGTAGTCCCTGAAGTTCCCCTTTAATTGCTTCTATCTGAACTGAGATAGAGACCAGCGTTATGAGAGGTGGCATCATGATTCTACTAATTCAAGCTTGCACATTTAACAATTTAGTTATGGTAATCTTGTATTGTAGAATCTTTTTAATTTTTATCTGGTACTTCTGATCATTTTCTCTTGTCAAGATGCATAATTAAGCATCATGTAACATAACATTTTCACGCTTATATTCAAATTTCCTCTGTAAAATTGTTGCATAAATCTGAAGATTTGAAAAAATCAAAGTGCTGTATAAACAATTGTGGAGACTGACCTTAACCTGAAAAATTGCATTTAGGCACTAATCTACTTTAGAATGAGAATTGCGCTAGGGGTTGAAAGTTATTAACGACAACTAGCCTGTTAACAAATTCTTTGCTTAGTTATAATTAGCCTGTTAACAAATTCTTCGCTTAGTTATATGATTTGCTAAATAAGAAAACGTGGCATGATCATGATGGAAGCAAAATAAGATATTTAGATTCCTTAGTTTCTATGAGTTTAAGGAAGCTGCAATACATAGTACATTGCAATGATAAGAGACTCATTAGCTTCCTGACACTAATTTGTGTGGAATTGGTGCCCCATCACCTCCCTCTGATGTAGGTTTAAGATCACCGTAGTCCCAAGCATTGATTTACCTGGTGTTCCCAGTTTCTCCTGATCTTGTAGGGATTGAGATAGGAGGTAAGAGAATGATGTCCGTGATACTAGCAATGTGGGTCCTGTGAGTATTGGTGTGATTATAAATACCAAAAACTTGGATAGAATGTGCACTGCAGAACTCCTGCATCCAAATATGAACCTTGCAAGTGAATGTTAAGGTGTTGTATGGAATTCATGGTTCACTGAAGCTTTTTCCGAAGGTTATTTTAATGGATTTAATAGATTGCTATTCGTGGGCCCAATATTGTTTCTTTTATTATCAGATTCTTTGAGTATGGCATCATATTATTAACATCTTGGGAATTATCCCCCTCTTTTCACTAAGGAGTTTTTCATCATTTTGCTAATACTTATAGGTGAATTTGGGTCACATTGTTGTTTACGTCGCAGGCTTGTTAAGTCCAGAGGTGAAGGATCTTTCAGGGAAGAGTTCTTTGAGGTGGTAATCTGATGGTTTGTCATCTGCGTCTCATCTGCTCCTTGACATCTGATATTGATTGTTGGCTGGTCGTGTTAGTTATTGAATGCTAGTTTAGGATTTTGTTACTGAGTTAGTAGCACAATATGTATGCTAGTGAGAATGCAGCACCAAATGAAAGTTGTATGAGCACATATTTTGGTAAGTGAAATTCCAGGGACAGCAGGGCATTTAACTTGAAAGATATTATTGATTAATGTTACCTAGCCTCCCTCATTCTGTATACTTACGTTTCATGTCATGTGTGGTTCACCATATTTGGTATGTAGCAATGTGGGAAAGAAAAAGATGTTCAACTTTCAATGTTTGGTTTCTGTATACTTACATCATGACTTCCTCGTATGATATCCCCAGCTAGCACTTTTTCTTCTTTTTCTCTGATGGGCCTGGTTTTGCATGGATTATAATGCTACTTGGTGGCGTTTTAAGCCCAGCTACTTTTGTTTGACTGGGTTTCAAATGATGTATGCCAGTGCCAGATTGGTGGATGTACTTTTGACTTACTAGGTCCGGTTATCATAATGTATGTATCAACTTAGACAAATCCAAGTCCCAAGTCACATTATAGATTAAAGTAGTATCTAGGTCTGAAGAGTACAGTTTTATGTACTTGGACAAAGTTTGATTCATTGAGCCATGGCAAGTACTTTTTTGGTATATTCAACGGATAAAGAAGATTCCAGTCCAAGGTAAACAAATGGGTATTAAGGTAACATTTTGTTTGGATTGTTTTACTAGGTTGAGAAAAGAGTGATTAGATATGAAATTTTGGAAGTGATGTCACAGATAAAAGGGACAAAAGAAACGTTACCTTTTGGCGTAACAAAAGTCACGAGAATGACACAGTTCTAGTCATGAATGTAAGGTATGGATGCCTACTACCTACGAACGGTATAAGCTTTAGCAATAAATGTACGTTTTACACCATCCATCATTCAAATTTGTTACAACTTTAACTCATTGCACTACACTACACATCCCTCCTATTCTCATATGCCAAAGCCACTATAAACTCTCTTCTTCAATTGGAGCACTGACACGCACACACACACCGCCATGTATTGATTATTAATGTTTTCTTTCCTCAAAAGCTGAACGTGATAAGTTTGTAAATGGGATACTTTGCCATTGCAATAGTCAAAGCGATCAAGTGATATCAAAGACAACAAGATTGAAGGAATCAGGCATTACAAAAGAAGGCACACCAACGACTATATTAATCCCTTCCAAATTATTAGCTTTTATACCAAGGGACCTACTCTACGCCGCTTTTGTTTAATGAATGGGCAACACCAAAGTAAAAATCCTAATTTTAGCACGTTGTCATCAATTACAGATGCAATTGCACATGCTTCATTAATCAAAGTCCTGTACAAAAAGGTCAAATTTTTATTTTTTTACGAGATTATATTGGAATTTATTAATTTTATCACATTCACAAATCAGGCTTTACGGTGAGAGTCCAATCCATCATAACCTAGATCTACTGTTACATAGTACTACTGTAATCACAATAGCAAACATAGCCACTAGATCTACGCAGAGTAAAAGACAAAGGCCAGGAACAGCCTATCAATTTTAGAACGTTGAGAGCATTTGACAAACACACAGAAAGTCCAAAAACTAGAAAAAGGAATATCTGTCTTCGTAAGTCGTAACACCTACCAATCATTTTCAACTTGACCCACCGTATGGTTTTTTGAAACTTTCTTCTTCCTGTGTTAATAACTACATAATAATCTTTTGAGCTTGTTAAAACAAACTATACTTGTTCATACGATTCAATTAACTTTGTTAATGTTTCATTATACTTTTTTTTGTACTTGGATACATTACATGAAGGTATTAAATCATAACGAGAAAAGGAATGGAAGATGATGATATGTACAAGAACGCCGATAAAACCCACCATCAACAGTCGAGAAAAAAAGTAAAAAGCCAAAAACAAACGTTCGTTTCCTAATCAAAATGTCCACCTTCGCACTACCCAAGAAAGTTGGCAGACTCTTTCCGTTGTATATTATAAGTCCCAACTCACCTCATTTATTCGTTTATGCAAAGCTGGAGGCTTTCCTTTCCTTCACCACCAAAAGCGAACAAAAGATTGTACCTTTTCTTCACATAGAGAACTCTGCCATTGTCTTTGATTTTCCTTCTTTCTATGGCCAGTTGACGGGTATTTGCACCCTTCTCTTCGCAGCTGTTTGCACACCACTAAGAAAGTTCTCTGCTTTTGCGGGTTTGGGAGTTCTTCACTTTTTGCTCGAAGAAAAAGGATGGTGCTTCAGAGTTGAGCTTATGGGCTGTCGAGCTTGAACTTGAACCTGGAGTTGTTTCACGTTTTCTGTTCATTTCCGCTGGTGTATGGTTTCTGGAGCATTGTTTTGGCCTCATTAAATAGATATTTGCAAATGACAGGGGTTCACTGGGTACATTTGACGGTCGTGATTAGCTTGGGGATGTTTCTTGGCATCTTGTGTCAGGATGATTCAGACGGTGCAAATGCTACAGCTGTTTACATTGTGACTCTTAAACAAGCTCCTTCAGCACATTATTATGGGGAGCTCAGAAAGGAAACCAAGGTGTTCAAGAATGGTCCTTATGGTAGCTCAAATAAATTCAAGCAAACAAGGTAAACATTTCTTTTTTAAAAAAATTTGCTTCTTTTTGTTCACCCGGCCTTGCTTCTGGAATCTGGTTGTTTAAGTTGTTGTCTTAAATTCTTTTGCTTAACTTCCTTGTCCTGGAATTTTGCTTTTAATGTTTTCAATTGTTTAGTGAATGGCCAAGGTATTATTTGGTTGTCATGTTTGTAGATTTTGAAGTCATCATGCGTTTTCAGGTCTCTTTGGTTTAGTCTTTAATTGATTTACGTACTAGAAGAAGGAAGTCTCATTTTGTTGAGAGTTGGAAGTTACTCGTGCTAATGCACCGGCTGATGTAGAATTGTATGTCTGCGGAAGTTCTGTTGAGTCTGTAATTGGATTCCTCCAACAGATGAAACACTTCATTTCCTTTTCATTTCAATTTGTAGCAATCAAAATGAGTCCATTAGGGGATGCATACTTTAAATAAGTTAGTGCTCTACTGTGTTTGTGTTTCATAATTATTTGTCCACAATTTCCTCAACAGGGTCGATGATTATACTGGTCTGAGATTACTTTACCTTTTATCACTTTCCGTTCAGGTCTTTATTTTATTTTTTATTGATGAAGATAGTCAAATGGAGTGATTGATGATACTTTCTATACGTGTTGCTACATTTAGGAATAACTCTAGATCTGGCGGAAATTTTGGCTCTTATGTTGCTCGAGTTCATGATTCATTAATAAGAAGGGTGTTGAGGGGGGAGAAGTACCTGAAGCTTTATAGCTACCACTACTTGATTAATGGGTTTGCTGTTCTTGTTACCCCACAACAGGTATTACATGCTTTGTTTCTTTTCTTGATGTATGTGCATATCATCATTTGTCATCAATTTATGTCTATGATTCTTCTGATATGTTTACTAGTGTTACTTTCTTTTCAATCTATTCTTTCCGACATCAACAGTGCCTTTAGATTCCGAAGTAGTAACTTCGTACAACAATTGCACTAAGTTGCATCCCTGTATCAAAAATTTCCCACAAATTTTTGTCTGCACTAACATTCTGTGACTTCAATTCTTAACTGGGTTTGGTTCTGTTTATTTTGAATTTACAAGGCAGACAAGCTTTCAAACCGAAGAGAAGTGTCAAATGTGGTTTTGGACTTCTCTGTCAGAACTGCAACCACCCATACTCCTCAGTTCTTGGGATTACCACACGGTGCATGGGATAAAGAAGGAGGTTATGAAACTGCTGGAGAAGGAATTGTTATTGGCTTTGTTGATACTGGCATAGATCCCACTCACCCAAGCTTTGCTGATGACTTATCTGAGCGTTCCTATCCAATACCTGCCCATTTCTCAGGCATTTGTGAGGTTACGCCAGATTTCCCTTCGGGTTCTTGTAACAGGAAGCTTGTTGGGGCCCGTCATTTTGCAGCTTCTGCAATAACCCGAGGAATTTTCAACTCCACTGAGGACTATGCTTCACCATTTGATGGTGATGGCCATGGGACGTAAGTGGCCTTTGACTTACTTTTTTGAATGTCTTACTGCAATTATGTTTATTTTGATGTGTCCCTAAAAAAATGTTACCCACATCGTCAAAGTGTAGTTAACTATTTCATAACTGTCTACAGGCATACAGCTGCTGTTGCTGCAGGTAACCATGGAATTCCAGTGGTAGTTGCTGGTCACAACTTTGGGAATGCAAGTGGAATGGCTCCCCGTTCACAGTAATTTGTAAACTCTCTTTTAGTTGTTGATATTTTAAGAACCTAAATCTTTTAAAAGCAAAGAGATTAGTGGATTGCACAACTACTCTCAGTTTTTGACCGGATTGATGGTGATTTTTGTGGCCCATGGATGAAGTAAATGCCAAGCCAGAGACATTGTTTACTTTTATAGGATCTGGGAACAACGTAATTATATTGATCATAGATCAATTTGTTATTGACTACCATGAGAAAACAAACTGAGAATCTTTTCTAGAAGAAGAGAATTGCATTGACTTATTTCAAACTTTCATCTTCAACATGAGTTGTCCATAATAAGGGTGCTTGTGTACTAATTGCATGCCCTTCTCTCCAGTGTTGCTGTTTACAAGGCATTATATAAGAGTTTTGGAGGCTTTGCAGCAGATGTTGTTGCGGCAATAGACCAGGTAATTTAATTAACTGGATTTGTCTGTTACACCAAATGTTTGTCTATTATATTGTTTCTTAATGAATTGTATTGCTTATTTGACCCGTACAACATGGGGCTGATGACTTGATATAGCTTTTCAAAACTCTTTCTGTTCCACGAGCTTTGGTAAAACTTCAAAATCATTTTTTTTAATTTTATTTTCTATGGATTCTAGTGATTTATATCCCAACCCTTACTTCTTTTCAAAATGAAGAAATAACTTGAATCTACTATAGATTGTATTCATATACTGTTTGTATCTTAGACTTTTTTAGTAAGTCAGTCAAATTCATACTGCATTTGCAGGCAGCTCTGGATGGTGTTGACATCATAAGTTTATCAATCACACCCAACAGGCGCCCCTCTGGTGTTGCTACGTTTTTTAATCCAATAGACATGGCCTTGCTCTCAGCTGTGAAGAATGGCATTTTTGTTGTACAAGCAGCAGGCAATACAGGACCATCACCCAAAAGCATGTCTTCTTTCAGTCCTTGGATTTTCACTGTTGGTGCCACATCTCATGATAGAGTCTATACAAACTCTATTATACTTGGGAACAACATAACTATTCCTGGAGTTGGACTTGCCCGTAAGTTTTATCATATGAAGTTGCTGCATGCATACATTTCCTTGGCATCAGGTATACGTGTTTTGACAACACTAGAAAGTAGAAACATAAAGTATGTACATGTAGTTGTATTGAACTGCCTAATTATTTGGGAGCAGTAAGTCTATCACTTGTACTGAGCAAAATTCAGATCCGGAGGGATGCAACTAAATGAATATTGAATATAGGCGAAAAAGGAGAAAAG
>JAOSBN010000003.1:30631599-30666220 GCA_027563595.1 Erythroxylum suave
TTTTTGTAAATATTCGTTTGATGGAAACAGTGTAAGCTTTATCAATGAATGAAGTGAATGGTTTTAAAATTTGACGATTTCTGATTATGTTAGATGATGCCATGTGTAAGTTGGATCTGTTTTGCTCTAACATACCATTATCGTAGGATATGTGCCTGAATGTTCTTGGAAGTTTGGGTATGTACCTTATGATAGTGGGATGCTACACCATTAATATCTTCAAAAAGTGCTATTGGTAGGATAATAACCTTTTCCTAGGTTAGTTAAGAGAACTTAATCAAATGGTATTAAGAAATCTCGCCACTTATATGCCCCTGTTCAATAATCAACCTATTTACACAACCCATCATTCATCACTATCTAATTACATTCACTTTACATAGTTGCATCGCACCATTTCTTCAGCATATCACATTTTTAATATTTTAGCATTAATTTTGTTAGTATTTGTGATTAACTTCATTTACATTCTAAATTCAACATTTTTATTTTACACCAATTCATTGGTAAATTAGTGCAATAACACTAAATTAGTTCTAGTACCACCCAATCCGCGTGGGAACGATTTTTGAAATTCTCTTCGGTTTGTTTTGTTTATTTTTTTTGTGTTTGTTGTTTTTTTTTTTTGTTTCATGTGATTTTGTTATCTTGTAATTTAGTTAGTTCATTCCTTTTTTGTTTATTTAGTTTTTATAGTTCATTGTTTCTTTTCTTTTTATTTCCTAGGGTACATGTCAAGGAGCGCCATTTTTGAGATCATATAGTCATTGTCCAATCCCGAGAAAATTTTAAGGAAGATGAAGGAAAAGGAAGACTCTTCCTCTCTATTTAGCAAGATAGAAGAACTTCCCAATCTTGACAAAGGTTCCTTGGATTTAAGCGAGGAAGAAGTCAAATTGCTCCTTCCCAAAATGGCAAACGAAAAAGAGCAAAGGAGAATTATTACGGATTACACTTACCCTCAACTAACCAGCGTAAATTGGCTGTTGTAAGACTTAACATCAGCGACTCAACATTTCACTGTTCCTCCACAAATCATCCAAATGGTGCAAACTCAAATGCAATTCTTAGGCAAGAGTTGTGAAGACGCGAGCGTGTCAAGCTTCGAGCTTTCATCATTCATTGATGTTTACATCAAAACCTTTGATTAATTAGTATATGTCTCTTTTGTCATCTTATAAACCTATATATAGGTGACCTATAAGAGGTTAGATTTATATAATGTAATAACTTAAGAACATAGCTTTCTCTATTTTGCTTTTGCGTTACTTTAGTCACCGCTTATTATTAGATTGTGTACAATAATACTTTTGCGTGATTTTTACTCATATATTTCATTCTCCTACTATTTCAATATTTTTAATTTAAGTTTGATGAGAATAATAATATAGTGAAAATTAATAATAAGTTCTATAGCGAATGATAGTAATATCAATGGGCTAGACTAGTTCGGTCAGACCCGACCTGACTCCTGGGCTAGATGGCCCTCCGTCGGGCCGGCTCATCCTTACTTCTTTTAAAAAATAAAAACTTGATTTTCATCACTATTTGAAAAGTGATCAACACACGTCGATTTCTTTAAATGTAACAAATTTAAATAATGATTTTTATTTAAATTAAGTAAATGTCCTTGATTATATTTTTAAAAAGTTTAAATAGATTGTCAAAAAGGTGAAATTTTATCCTTAAAAGTAACATTTTAAATTTATTAATTTGTAATTTTATTTTATAAAATAATATAATTTATTGCACTTTATATATTATAAGAGTAACCAAAATTTCTTATATAATGTATTTAATAAAAATGATGGTGATGATAGATTTTGTAACTACAAAAATTATTGGTTTTGTTGATTTGTTGAATATTATGTTTTTTGTATCTTATGTATAGATCAAGCATATGTATAATTAAGTTTAAAATGAAGTTTAACTAAAAATTATATACGAGAGTGAAAGGTATTTTTTTTTTAATGTATAGATAACCTTATTTTTACATATACTAATATATGAAAAAAAACAAATCTAAACAAAAATTTCATATCAAAATTTATAAATATAAGTATAATAAAAAATAATAATTAAGTGATAAAATTTTAATATTATCATTTTAAAAAATATAAATCACTATAAGATTATAATTAATTAGTAAATTACTACATTTTGAGTTTTTAATTGAATAGAAGTAGATTAATAAACATATATATTATATTTAGTAGCTACTTCATTTACCGCATAACATATAAATTATAACATATGCATATATCTTATAAAAAAACATATATAATTTTGATATCTAATAAGATAAATAAATAATTATATTAAACACTGTTGATTATTTGAATTGTATTAATATTTTGATGTTTTTATAAAATTGAAATAAATTGCTATGCATATAAAGATTTGCTCTAAATTTAATTTACAAGATTTTGAAGGAATTTTAAAATATGTAAATAAATAATTTTTATTCGTCAATATATCCGGTGTACAAAGCTCTTTGCTTTGCAAGGATATGAGAAGTGTCATAATATACGTAATCTTTCTTTTATATTTTTTAAAAAAGTTATTTCTGTTATTTGTACTTGTAATTTTATAGTTACATAGGAGTAACTTTATTAATTACTATGAGGCCCATCCTTAAATAAATAATTTTTAAAATAAATAATTTTTTTAAAAATAATTTTTATTAATGTATAGTATACCATATTTAAAATATGCTAAATATCATTATTAAATAAATTGTAGATTTATTTAACGAAGGAAGAGTTTAAGACAAATTTACTAAAGTGTGAAAGACTTATTTATGAGAGCGAATCCAGTACAATAGACTGTATATGTATGCTATAGTCTCTCTCGTTCTCCACCAAATATCAATCGACCAGCAGCTCCTCTTCCACCACCGCTATGTCCTCCTCCGATCCCAATAAATTGATTGCTAAGGCCGACAAATTGTGAGTCCCTCTCTCTCTGTCTCTCATTTCAACAAACTTGTCCTCTCATGTGATTGCAGCATCGAACTCTTTTACCATCTTTCAAGCCATAAATGGCATGCGCGATTTGATCTGTATCTTTTTGTAGAGTGATTTTGATTACTTTTTGGGATTTTTATCATCAGAACAAAACTTAGTTTCACAAGGTGGAATGCTGATTGGTTAACTGCCACTCAGTTGTATGAGCAAGCTGGTTTGTGATCTAATCTCTCACAAAGGTGCTTTCTTTTGATTTCTTCTTTAACCTACTGGTAATTTTTGTTTAATTCGTGTTCTGTGACAGCTAATGCTTTCAGGGTTGCCAAGAATTATGAGAAAGCTAAGGCTGCTTTCGAAAAGGCCTCCAAAGGACAAGAGATGCTCTCTTCGTATCCTGACTTATTTTTTTTAAAGCTTTGTTTTGATTAATTCACGATTGTGTAGACGGATTGAACTGGTGCTCCTTTTGTTATTGTTGTTGTATTCTTTAACGACCAAAACCAGCCCTTGGGATGCTGCTAAACACATGGAGTCTGCTGCTGGTTTAGCAAAAGAACTAGGTAACTGGAATGAAGTTGCTGACCTTTATAGAAAGGCGTCCGAGTTGTACATGGAGTGTGATAGACCACAACCTTCGTCAGATGCTTTAGCAAAGGCTGCTCGGTATCTTTTTCTTCTTTTCTTATTCTTCTTGTTCCTGGAAGATACAATTTTTTTAGCTTTCACATTTTAATTTAACTATATTTCTGAAGTTCTTTACCTTACTTTTTCTTCTTTATTTGTCCTTCCTGTCTATAGAAGATACAATTTTTTTAGCTTTCACATTTTAATTTAACTATATATTTGAAATTCTTTACCTTCACTATCAACTTTGGGTTACTGTCCAGATTCAATGCTTATGAGGGATAATATACCTTGATCTTGCCACCTTTTCCATCTGAAGTTCAAGTTTGGATGGTTAAATTAGAATGTTCTCTAATTTATGACTTGACGGTGTATTTGGGGGTGCTTAATTTCAGAACATGCATATTATAATTATCGTCATGTTTGCTGGTTGCACATTGTTCCCTTGCAATAATTATGGTGATTCCAGTCAATTGCACATTTGTCTTGCAACTCTCTTTCTCCTTTTTTTTTTGAACTTACTCTGCTTTTTGTTGGGGTAAATTGCATGATGACCTCTAAAACTCTAGCTGAATACACTAGAGTAGTATTGTATATATGATTGATAATGGAGGAAATATAAGGCTATTACAATATCCAGAGCTGATAAGCTCCTCAGGGAGAATAATATCTCTCTGCCCACAATACTCTTACTGACAACTCGCTAATCATTCCATTCTCTCTGCCTCTCTCTTATTCCTACCCAGACCCGTACATTCAGTTAGTTTTCCCATTCTGCACCCTCACACTACTAACTAACTAACTGTTGCATTATTACTCACAGCCCCTACTCTCTTCCTCCTCGAGTACACTCTCCATATCCTAGGTTTATTGTTATTGATCCTAACAGACACTATTATACTATTTAATTTATGAAACTGTCAGCAAAGTATTGTAAATAGAAATATTTTCATTTTGTTAACCAATTCTGTTTGTTAAAAAATAAAAATAAAATATATACTGACGAAACATGTAAAAGAAATGCCTCTTTTACTAATTGTCAAACTATAGGAACCTCCGAAGCTAAATTCAGACAGGGTGGGGTTTTCGAATAACATTGAAACCGTTAGGGGTCTTATTACAATTTGCACTTCTTGTTGCATTACCGCAATTGCTCTCCCTGTCTGATGCAAATATTGGTGGTGATAATTTAGCTTTTGAATTTTCTCTCATTTTGTTTAAGTTGCGTTCAAGTTTTGAATGTTGCTATATTTATTACTGCTTTCTGTTTGTGGTGCCGAATATTGCTACTAATAACATTTTAAAGTTAAATATGCCTCACTGAATCCAAGTCTTTGAGTGGTCTTGCTTGTCATAGTGCTCTAGAAGATGCAATGCCTGATACCGCTGTCCAACTGTATACTGATGCTTGCGTGATTCTTGAAGAGGATGGCAAGGAACAGATGGCCTTTGATCTTTATCGTGCAGCCACTGCCGTTTATGTAAAACTTGAGAAGTGAGATATGCTTTTTCTTGTTTCTTTTACGTTCACGTCAAAAGTTTTTAGGTGGGAACTGTTCTGCTTATAAACCCAATTCAGTAAGAAACAACTATTATACTTGTCACTTTTTAGGAGTTATTCTACAAGCTTTCTTCCTTATTTGACAATCAAGAAGACTTAACAGTGAGCCATTTGTTGGCGTAAAGTACAATGGTAAATGATTTTGATGTTATAAACGCTGCAGGTACACAGATGCTGCAGCGTATATGTTGAGATTAGGTGTAGCTGCTGACAAATGCAATGCTAGAAACAGCCAATTCAAGGTGGAGATGATTGCTTACGCTCTTCTTGAATTTCTTTATACTTGTTCCCTCCTTTTCTGCTTCAACAAATTTTCAGAATTGTTGGGAATCTAATGTGCCAGTTCTAGTAGGGATCTAGATTGTTTCTTTGACAAGTCTTCTATCGTTTCAAAGTAATTAAAACATTTTGTTTAGCAATTCTTGGAACCTAGTTCTTTATCTATGAATTGAGGCCTTAAAGCTCAGTTGGTTGCTTTGTTGATTTCAGGCCTACCTTAGTGCCATTGTTGTGTACCTTTGCGCCCATGATTTAAAGCAAGCAGAACAGTGCTACAATGATTGCTCACAGTAAGTAGCCATGTCTTGGAGCCTCGAGAAGAGTTTACCTGTGGGATTTCATGTTTGTTTTTGGGGTTAATTTATATTATATAAAAAATATACTTAGTACTTTTCACTTTTTCCAGGATTGATGCTTTTTTGGGAAGTGACCAGGGCCGCTGTGCTAGTAAGCTTCTCTCTGCTTACAGGGAAGGCGACATTGAAGAAATCAAACGTCTGGCTCAGTCCAGCACTATTTCACATCTAGACAACGCGGTATGTTAAACATATCCCCTTGTTTTTCTAAGTTGCATCTCATATTTGATATTGAAAATATGACAATACAAGTTTTCCTTTGTAACATTCTCAAGATCTAACCTTGATCAAATGGTGACAGATCATCAAGCTTGCTAGAAAACTACCTACTGGTGACTTAAGTGGATTCAAGAATGACGGTGGCAACGAGGAAGAACAATTGGACGAGAATGATCTCACATAGTTCTCATCCTGAAGATTCTTTCTATTAAGGGGAAAGGGTTGCCTTGTCGACTATGGAATTTGACTGAGTGTTTCCACTGATGACCTTTGTGCTTTAAGTGTGTTTGTTTTTCCTTTTATCAATGTAAATCTGTTTTACAATCTGTTCTCTACTTGCCATTGTTGAAACTATATTGAATTTATCTGATATAGATTGTATATAACGTTCCCAATCTGAGGCCATCAGAATAGTATCAAAGCAAACCATAATAAATTACAATGTACCAAACACCATTAAAATTAAAACTTAAATCACTAAATTGACTAAACGTTCACTTAGACATGATTTTTATTAATTTAATGCAATTCTAATTACTCATATAAGCATAATCTACTGAACCCAAGAATGTCTTCCAAAGTCTATCGTTCATCTTCATTCCGTTTGGACGGAAGACAAAGTACAGATTAGTTGGTTATGTTTCAGTTAGTTTGTTGGCGTTTATGATACTCGTAAGTAGCTGCCAAAACACAAACTCTCAGCACTCTCCTTCTCTAACAAATGGCCACCGATCCCCCTTCACTCTTACTCTTCTTCCTCTCCCTTCTCTTCCTCCCGCTAACCACCCACACCCTCACCGACCCCCTCTCTCCGCCGCTGGCCACCACCCTCCCCGACGCTAATATCACTTTCACAGCAGCTTCCACCACTCATAGCACTTCCCCAAATATTACGCAACCTCCGCCACCTTCACAACCATTAACGCCAAAACCGTTTTCATCGTCACCGTTATCACAACAACCGCCCCAACCACCGTTACCTCAGGTACACCGCCAAAACCAAATAGAAAACATAATCGACGCACTCATTGGCTCCGGCGACTTCTCCGACTGGGCCAACGTTTTCTCCGCTGCTGACCCCTCCACCTTTCCTTTCTCTGCCACCTTTTTCATCCCCGCCGATGACTCCTCATCTTCGACCGTCTCCGCTATCTCCGTCAACCCTTTTATCTTCGCTTACCACACTGTCCCTCAACGCCTTTCATTCGCTGAACTGTGTCAACTCAAACCTTTTTCTCGCCTCCCCACTCTTCTTCCCGCCAAAACCATTCTCATTACCAACAACTCTGTCTCCAACTTCACGCTTGATGGTTCTTGCCTCTCACATCCCGACCTCTATACAACGGCGATAGTGGCTGTTCACGGCATCTCTAAGCGCCTGGACTACTCTGCTTATGGAGATACTGGAATCAAGCCTTTACAGCCGCAACCGCTTCTGCCACCACCTCCGTCATCAGTTACAATGATGGTACCTGCCGGCGAAGACATGGTTGGCCAACACAAGGGGGATGCGAGCCACTTGTCTGCTAAGGTTTTGGCTGTTTCCTTGGTTACTTGGGCGGCTTTCGTATTAAAGATTCAATATTGGAGTTGATATAGTACACAAACAGCTGCTCTGGTTTCTCGTGTTGTTTTCGTATCAAAGATTCAATCTTTTCGTATCAAAGATTCAATCTTTAGAGTTTATCATAATGCAAGAAATGGCAAGAAGTGTATAGTATTAGTTTCTGATAGGCTTCATGTTTTGAGGCTCTGGGGTCTTTGGAACGCTCGTTGACTCTGTTAGGATTTTGAGTTTCTAGTTTCGAAATTCAGTTGAACAGTGTTAGGTGCAATTTCTCATTATTGATCTCGAGTTTATGGATTCAATATACAGTCTTTAGTTTGTTTCTTGCTATCCAAGTTAGTCTGATGTAATTTGGATGGAAAAAAGAAAAGGAATGAAGACATTGTTTTCAACTCATTTTCATCATCTAAATATGGATAAATGGAGATGTGATGTGGGTGAGCATCAGTACATGTGGAAAACGCTTAGTTGGCCATACAAACATGTCATTCACTATACTACGGCTGTAAGCTACATCCCTGTACATGTATAGACAAACAGAAGTCAGGATCAGTACAGAAATGAAGAGCAAGAGCATCCTGGGAACCAATCGACAAGTGTAACTTGGGAGGGAATGAAAATGGGTTTTCTCTTAATGGTTAGTTTCCTAGTAATGTATACACATCAGTAAAAATATTAGCAAATCAACTTCTGTATCTGCTTCTCCAGTAGGCACAGGACAAAATATTTGTCAAAAATTTTTAAAAGAATGGTCTAACCTGTGGGAAGAATTATCTAGCTAACCTAAAAGAGAGATTTATGGCACCTAAGAATTCTGTTTATTCATCTGTACTTCTTTCTTGAACCTCTTCAATCAATGTTATCAGTGCCATTCTTAATTCAGAACTTCGCTCCTCGCCGCAAATTATCCTGTGCATTAACTTTAACTCTTCCGGATTTGCTTTCTTAAGTAGTCCTTGCAGCACATGCTGCACTTCTTCTACAGGAGGAAGACTTCCTACCATATAATCATGGCTCCGGTCCTGTTTGTGGGGTGTGAAATCAGTGCGGATTTCAGCCTTTGTTACTGTAAGACACTGACCAAATCCAACTTGGAACTGATCAACTTTATTCATATGACAAAACTTTGTGAGCTTTTGATTCCAGTACTCCATACACTGGTGATTTGCATCAAGAGCTTCAATTGCCTGGGATCATAATGCCGCAAAATCAGAACTCAACAACTTGGTGGACATTAGATGTCTCCCACCTAATAATTATAAGTACAATGATAAGAAATGGAATATGACATGTCTGGTATATTTACCTGAATAATTGATTGAGATTCAAAACCAAACATTTTAAGCCCATCAATGCTCTCTAAAGGCCGCAAAGGGGGCAGATCACTTTCTCCTAGGCTCCTACGTCTTACAATTTCTTCATTTAATCTTTGCAGCACCATCTCCCAGCACATATCCGCTGAAATGTTCGCAAATGCCTCATGTGGGCATTCTTCTAATGACACCTACATGCATAATTCAAATGTGAGTCAAGTTCAAATGCAGGTCCTCTCCAAAGCTCAACGGTTTGATTTTATTCTCCAGCCGGGGTTAATAACTGGAGTTGGAAATAAAGCACAATTTGGCAAGAAAAGCTCACCTTAAAAAGGGGGCCAAGGAGCCCAGCATCCAGCACTTCTGAGATGTAGCTACTAATTTTTGTTGGATTAAGTACACTAAAGAATTTTACACGGCTTTTGAATCCTGTACCCAACCACAATGGAACTGTGTGAGTAATTATTATAATGAGAAGTAATTGAAAAAGGAAGATAATTTTTATCTCACACAAATTTCTTAAAACGGACTACCTTTTGGGAATATGGCCTTCGAATTGCACCAAAGCTTCCCAAATATGATGGATCCAATATTAATTGGTTCAACATATGAATTTAACTCCAGTAGGTTGTTTTGAAAAGACGAAGATACTCCTTCCTCCAAGCTGTCAAGCCTTCTGGTAACAGAGAAACTGCTAGGTTGCACCGTTAAACATGGACTTGGAACAAAAAGATTGACACCAAACAACTTATTTCGAGATGTACTGGCATCGCTAAGGGACATTGGATATGAAGCACAATCTCTGTTAATTTCTTGAGAGTCCAGTGTCTTACAATGACTAACAAATTGTGCACAACCGGACTCATTTCTTGGGTCAAAACTCCCAACTTTCTTCCTCTTGTGTAGTGATGAAACAAAAATCTCATCCTCCTCTGAGATATCTATCTTGGGCGAGCAATCAGATGCACGCAAAATCTCCCTTTCGTCATCAATGGACTTAGGCACAGCTAGATGATTCAAATCTATGCAAGCCTCTTGCTCTACCTTGGTTTTGACAACTGAACTTTTGTTAAAGATGTCATTCTGACCATCAGCTTGGACTACCTCTGAAGAAGCATGACTACCAGAGCCAGAAGAGGCACTGATACCAAACGTTTCTTCTATTCTTGGAGAACATGAATGACTTTCTTTCAGCTTACAATTATCAGCTTGGAATGACTCACCCATAAGATCTGACTTGGATGGACAAATATCAATATAACTAACAGAATCCAGACCAAGTTCTTTGGTTGCCCAAATTCTTAGAGCATCAAATCCTTCCTCCAATGCTTCAACAAGCATGTTTAATTCATCCAGCGTGTATCGGAGGTATACAAATTTGCGATCCGTTTCACATGAACAAAAATTGTTAGCATGTTTAAGACAAGCAAATTGCTCACTGGAACAGTCGCAGCTTGCAGCAGATAGGTGCAAATCATAAAAGCATGAGGAACATTCTCTCTCCTTCAAATCAAAGTCCTTCTCCATCTTTTGCAGCTTAATGTGAGTTGGAAGATGTTGTAGTCTTTCTTCCTCCTTCAGTATTCGTGTCTATGAAAGTATGCAACTGCTTTAGTTCACTTTAGATTATCCAAATTTTATACACAAAATAGCACAAACATGAGAATGTGTTTGCATCAATGATAACAGAAGAGGAAGGCAGAGTACCTTAATTGCCTTAGTAAGCAGCCCATCCTTGCCACATACTCTTCTCCACCTGATATTTTCATCAGTTTCCTTCCGAAGAAGCATTAGCTCCCATAGGGCCTTCGCTGCTTCCTGTGCTGCTCCCAGCAATAGCTTGTCATGGGATATTGAGGTTTTGCGACACTGCATGCTGTACAGTTCGACTGCATTCTGCCCATGTACTAACCAATCAACAGGGGCAACATTAACTGCCTCAGCACAGTTGAAGCCACAATTAAAACCAGAGTGGTACGCCCTTGGAAAAGTAAGAACAAACTCTCCAGCATGCTGAACAACACGATATACTGGTACTGATTCAGCTTTCAGAAGTGAAGGTGATAACTGAGTCACCTGCCACCATGTATAGAACAGTTACTAGCGTTCAAATAGATCCTAATTGGTTGATGTATCTATATGTTTAGACAAAAAAAAAGGAAAGAAAAGAAAAGGCAACTATTCTATTACCAGTTCATTCAGCAAATCAGGCTGTTCATCAAATAAGTCAGGCAAATGTTTTCTCATTGTATCCTCCAAATGAGTGGCATGACTTCCGGGTACTCCATACCATACCTTTGGATCACCCCAATGTAAATAGTTCAGGGAGTACAGATGGTGGTCCTCAACATGCTGTTCCAAATGTAAGAGAAAAACACCAGAAAGAGAAGTTAGAAGGGCATCAATAATAAATAAATCTGCAACAAAGAAACTGAAAACCAACATCACAGGCAGAAGGTTCAATAAAGAGAGATTAGACATTAGGATCAAGGTGAATATAAGAAAATCGTCTCTCAGAATGCACCGCTCAGGATTCCTAAAATCAATTTACTGCAATAGTAGTATAAGAACTAAGAAATTTTCACTCCTACTCATCTCTGTTTCTTACAGAAAAAATCAGGTGTTAGACTTCCTCAGCCCAAAATTTTATTTTCAACTTATCATATATGATTTTTAAAGGAGAAATAAAAAGTAAAACATAGAAGCTCACAAAATATTCATTATTGCATTTCGTGATTTTAAAGGGAGATATTAATCAAACAAAATAAATAAGAAATTGAAGATTTTTGCATAGTTCTTGCACATCAAAACCCAAAAGTAATACTGTTTGTTTTGATATCATACAAGATTTTGACCTACCCAACAAAATGATGAGAAGCACATTCCAACATACAGCCATGGCACTAGAACTCCAGAGATATCGCTTTCCTCAAAACACAATATAGAACCAGGCAAGCGTGGGAGATTATTTAAATTCCAGCCGGACATTACATACTGTTTGCAATCATCATCAGTTACCAAGGATGAACCCTTGGGAAACCCACTTCCAAATGCTCCTGTTTCTAAGTCAGCTCCATAGTATACCTGAGGATGTTAGAAGAAACATAAATTAAACGGACATAGTGAAGCAACAGACTAGAGAAAGAATAAAAATACCAGGAGGACCATAACCTACCTCAACCTCATCAGTTGGTTGCTCAATGATCCGCCAGTATTCACCTTCAATATCTTGAATAGATGGTTCCCATTTAAAGTGTTCATTTGCACCAGGCTTCATTGCATCATTTCGATCTTTCATTTCAAAGTAGCAGTTTTTGAAATGATCAGCATATTTTTGAAATTCTTGAAGTGTGAAGTCTGATCCTGTCTGGAATCCAAATTTCTCATCACTTGATTGAATACAAGAATCAGCCTGTGATGTGGCGCTTCCCATTTTTGAGTTTCTCTTTCTTTTTCGTTTCCGACTTTTATACTTCTTTCTCATAGGCTCCCTATTTTGAAGCAAGTCTACTTGTTGAATACGCGTAGCAAATTTAGCATGTTCCCATATATCTTTCTCTTTGAGGCGACAAGGTGGATTCCATGAAGACGGAGGGACTATCCTGCATATACCAAAGGACTCTGCTTTTGAGCGTATCTTTGATATGTAACCAACTGCATCTTCAAATTCCTGTAAAATGGACCATCACATGTATTTAAATTTTAAAAGAAAACAACACTAAGTTATAAGAAATGACATCAAATCTATTCTTTTTTTTTGTATTTTTATTTGCTTAACAAGATAAATACCTCTATAGTCGGATAAAATACAGGAGCATCATCAATGCTAGGCAGGCAAGTTTCATCTGGAACCCATCTGGCTGTTACCTGAACAGCATTACAACAATGTTACCATAAGCATCATAAGTTGAAAGAAAAATGTCAAAGAGCTACACCAACATATCATCTGCACCCATTGTAATTCAGATGTGTGATTGACATCCTCTGCCTAAACAACTTGAAACTAATGCCTAAACAACTTGAAACTAAGGGAACCCAAACTGTTTGTAATTTCCTCTCCCCGTTTGGCGGTGTGTGTAAATTCGTTGAATTTTAGAGCCCAAGCCACTGATTACCAATAATTCTACATCCAAATTATATATAAGCTAAAATCCCATTAGTTATCATAATTCCATTACACGAGTTTAAACCTAGGTAGCTATTTAATACCACAGAAAAGAGATAATAACAAGCTAGATATCTTTCTGCACACACTCTTCTAGCATTATTCAGATGTGATATGCAGTGCAGATAAATTTTAGGACAACTTTCACTTTGAATACCTTTCTATTTCGAGGGCTACCAGGGCCCTCAAGGGTATTGTCCATTTTAGAGTTCTTAGAAGATTGCCCCTGTAAAAGATATCATGGACAAGAAGGTTATATAAATGTCACTGAACTAGTATGCGAACTATTAAAGGCATATGCTAAAAGCAAAATATGTAAAAGCTGATCTTTCTTCGAATACAAACAAATTGAATACCCACAGGAACAGTGTACGGACGTGAAAAGGACCTTTATTAGAGAAGTCAGGAAACCCTAGAAAGAAGAGGATCAACAAAAGATAACAAATATATTCAAAATCCAATCAACAGATTTGAACATTGAAAACCCACGTTCATAACAAGAAATCTAATCGTCAAAACAAAGATTTACAAAAACAATGATCTCATTAATTAGCTATTTAACACTTCAATCAATATTGGAGAAGACAAATCCGATCACTAAGAATAAATGCAAAAAGAACCTTTGAAACTAGATTTGCAGAGCAGCAGGTCAATACCAAATACAAAGCAGAAACATTGTTGAGTCATAATTGCACATAGAATTTGTAAGCAATTCTAACCTCCTTAACGTGAAATTCTGTAGCTTGTAATTTGCACAGTTCCATTATCTGTGGAAAACCAGAACAGCAGGAGGAAGTTGATGAATCCAATGCACTACTTGACCTGAAAAGCACAACCTTTGTACAGTGACCTAACCGAATGCAATAAAAAACCAAGGAAAACAAATTCCCAGGAGAAACAAAACACTTGCTCTTCCTTTGGCGATAAAAACAAAAGCTATCCTACAAATCCTATGTAAAGCAATAATAATATAAGCAAATGGGAAACAAAAAACAATCAATTGCAACACAAATCCTACAAAAAGGAGTTTCCTTTATTATGATCGAGATTAAAAAATTCAATGGGAATTGAAAGAGAAATAACAACCTATCTAAATTCTTACCCCCTATCAAATTTTCCACAAAATAAAATAGATTCTCCAAACTTCACACGGAAACAATGCACAAAATAAAATTCCCAAAAAACCCCACAAAATCAGAGATTGACTTGGTCATAATAATTTGTACCTTACTAAAAACAAACGAAGAAAGTGATATTCTTTGTGGCAGTGACAAAAGTTCTTCACAGGCTACCTAGGCTAGGGCTATGATATTGATATATACATTGATTCAAACAATTATAAGGATTTGTTCATTTAAACAATTTCATAAAAACAAACAGTGATGTGTATTTACCTCTTAGACGGTGAGGATTAGAAGGAAGGAATTAGAAATAAGAATAAAAAGGACTGTGTTACTGTTCGTTGGATCTAGTAACTTCCAGTACAAGACAAAGTCGTTATGGGGTATTTTAAGAGAGAGAGGAGATGTTCTAGATAGAGAGACCAACGACAGATGGGGATGGGAAGAGATTAGAGATGAGAGACGGTTCAAAACCCGCCCAATCGGACTGAGTCCCGCACGCACGCGGTTTCAACGGAAACCGGTGATGGACCCCTGATTTCTCTCACTTTTCATTATAATATTAATACCAAAAGTAAAGTAATTCAATGAGATGGAATGGAGGAAACTTGTCCAGCTCTCCCGGTGCCACGTATGCAAAATGATGCTTAACGTGACCGTCTGGTAGAACTCACGTGTCAATTTTTTATTCTATGGCGCAGAAAACAACCTGTTTCGAGTACCGGAAGGAAGAGTTAATAACCATATAATTAATGTATTTTAAATTTTAATGACATAGCCCCCATATTATAAAAAATAAATGCTTTATTGAATCATTTCATTTTTAGTTTAATTTTTAACTTTTTCTTAGATTATCTCATATTAATAAAATATAAAAATATTAAAGAATTTATAAGTGGTAAGGATAAATTACTAAAATGACTAGTTCTAGTCATTTTAGTAGTGATTAACCCAAACTCAATTTTTGTTTATAGGCTCTACATTTTATATATATTAAAAATTCTAATATAGTATCAGAGTAGGTTTGGTCCAAATTATTAATTTTCCAATTGTCCATCTGAATGTCCACTCCCAACTGTACAGTTCGGTTACTGTTGCGCTTATTTCAAGTGACATTTAGATGTCCAGTCCCAATTGCACTTGAGGGGGATTGTTAAAGTATTCTATATTGATTACACATAAAAATAAATCAAATAAAATCTCTTTTTTAATTAAACTTTAACCAATCTCTTTTAATTATATTTAAATATTATTTAATTTTTAGTTAATTTTATAACAGGTTAATATTAGTTTAATCTTTCAAACTTAAAACTCCTTATCTTATTGATTTAATTTCTCTGTCCGTTTTTTAAATATTTGTTATAACTCTTATCATTAGTTTTCGTAAAATATTTTAATTATAAACTCCAAAATCCGTCATTTTTAATAAGTGGCATTGTATATAATATTACACAATGTAGATTTGAATTAAGATTTATTCAAGTCATTCAACAAGTTTTACCTATTAAAAAAAGTAACCTTGTAAAAGAACAACGCGGCTCATCTATTGATTAAACATATGATCATCGATTATTGTGTATTTAACATAATGGATTTAAGCTTATTATTTAAATTGGAACAACTAAGATATTGTTTTTAAAAAATAAATAAAATTTATTAACACAAACAAAATTTACACAAGGTACAAGAATTAGCCACAAAAATAGCCATACAATTGATTAATTAGGTCTATGATAGAACAACAATTGCTAGCAACAATGTCTCCATAAGTTTTTCATTCTTTGGTTGATCTTTTTTTTTTCAAAAGTTAAAATTGTATTAAATAATGAAGGAAATACAAATAAGAGTTTGACTTTGGTCAGTTAGAGCTAAGAGAGAGCGAGCTCATCCCTACTATAGACTAAGCGACAGACGTATAAAAACAGCATTAAACAACTTCGTTGTAGACTCGAACAAAAACGACATAAGAATGTTCCCTTAGGGTAAAACCTTTCCCCCCATATGTATACTTCTCCCGAAGCTTCCGAATTAGGGTATGCGTCTCGAGGCTTTCTTCAACTCTCTCTTCTGTCGATAGCTATCAAGGTCAAGACTTTTATTCTTTGGTTGATCTTGAACTAAACTCCATGTGCCAGTAAGATTTCCCTAATTCAATTGATGATAACACCTTGAAGTTTTACAACTTTCCTTCTTTGACTTCTGTAAAGCCTGCTACTAAATAGAATAGATGAAACAAGATCATGCAATTTTTAGTGACACCATCTTGCTTCAAGTACTTACACATTTTGTTGGCTCATGTAATCATATTTTTCCAATCAATCTGTGGGCAATAGATCTACATTATGTTTTGTATTCTCAAAAGATTAATATGTTTAGCTTCAACTAAATTGGAATAAAATAATATTATTTTATTAAAAATATTAATTGAACAAAACAATATCATTTTACTAAATCTAGTAAAAACAAACTTGTGTTTTAGATTGTACAATGCACAGCTAAAGTTTAATCATCTAACCCCAGGGCGCAGGTGAGTTGGTAAGGGGCTCTCCTGGCTTAACTGAGGTCGCGGGTTCGAACCCCCCTCATGTATGTAACCGTTTAAAACTTGAGGTTAGAGCTTTGCCTCCCGCAAGGGAACTACCCGGCTCGAATGGGGATTAGTCTGGATGTGGATGGCTTAAAGGTGTTTTCCCCATAGTTGGGACCCACCTAAGACACCTCATGGGAAACCAACAAAAAAAATTTAATCATCTCGTAAGGTATTCCGATGTATGCTCGAGCTAATTCATTAACTTGATCTCTTACTAATTATTTACTTGGGGAGTTATTAACTCCAATTCTAGCTTTACCTGCCCTTCTCTTCCATTTCCTTTTTGAGGTTCACTTAAAGCAAACTTTTCTATTCAAAAGATTAGTTGGTTATCCCCCTAATTTAATTCTAGTATAAGTATTTAGGTTACAAAAGTATAGTTTTAAAGGGTTTGAACTTGATAAATCATGTATCCTTATAAATAATGTCCAATAAATGATTTTGATCCAACTCCAACACCAACACTAATCTTGTTCTAGAAAATTTATTATTCACTATTTAAGATGTAACAACATTTGACACGAAGTTATAACCCTTGTTGGCTTTGTACTATTTCTATTTGTAAATTTAAGATGATTCTATTGCACCAATTTATGATCAACTTTGGCACCATTCTTTTCTTACTTCTCAGCTTCTCAAACCTTTACGAAATATAGGTTCTTATTATATTTATTTGCTTAAATCTTCAAATTAGGATTAGTGATATGTGATATTATATCATTTTACTGCAAGAGTATATTATAGTTGCAGTTAATACTAGCAAATATCTCTCTAGAAACAAATAAAATCAACTATTTGAGAATTATTTTCATTCTTTTCTTGTTTGGGAATTATTTTTATAAAATCGAACATCTCTTTAGAAACAAGAACTTTAAGATTTTAGATATCATAAAGTTTATATGCTTTTTGGCCATGACTATATCCAATAAAAACACATTGATATGCCCTTGTATCAAATTTCTGTTTCTTAAGGTTGGTGTTTGCAGCAAAACAAAGGCATCCAAAACTTCTAAAGTGATCATAAGATAGTGATTTATGGAAAAGAATTTCATTTAGGGTTTTCCAAGAAAGTTTAGCAGATGGTAAATGATTAATTAGATAAGTGGCAATAAGAATAGAATCTCCGCAAAGCTTACTTGGCAATTGGGATTGAAACATCAAAGCTCTTACTACTTGTAGCAAATGTTTATGCTTTCTTTCTACTACCCAATTCTTTTAAGGGATATGAACACAAGATCAATGTATAACTCTATTATTGGTGAATAATAGGAAACAATTTTGATTCAAAAACTCTGAACCATTATCATTTCGGACAATTTGTACGTTGAGATTAAATTGAGTTTGGGTCATTTGAAAGGAAGATTGGAGAATGGAAGGAACTTGAGATTTATATTTTAACATAAACGTCCATATGCATCTGCTAAAATAATCAACATGAATGAGTTCAAAGCATCTGATTTTATGTATATCAATATTGGAAAAGGAATGTCATTGCATTTTTGTATTCAAAATGAATCTTATTCATGGAAGGAATGTGAATGGTTACAATTTTTGAAGGATGTCCAAGTCTATTGTGCTACACTATTCCATCTACTACAGAAACTTAATTGGTAAATGAACAAGGAAACTAACTAGTTTTAACAACATAAGAATCCATAATGTGTTGATCAAAAGAAGAAGGATCAATTATGTACAATCTAGTTATTGTTTTTCCAACTGCTAGTATGTCATAGTCTTCAGGTTTGTAAAAGACAAAAAGAGGGACAAAAGATGAATTTGATATGTGTCGTGGTTAACTTGTTGACTAATAACAATTTCAAATGAAAACTAGGTATATGTAAAGCTTTGGTTAAGGTTAGTTGGTCTATTAAGTGTATATCACCAATATGATGAACAAAATTAATCGTCCCATTTGGTAGATAAGCTGGGGTTGGTTGATTAGTTAGGTTGATGGTTTTCATTTTCTTAACATCCACACACAAAGTGATTTGAAGATCTGGTGTCTATTATCCCATAGTCATTTCCAATCAATTCAAGAGAACCAAAAGAATGACATGTAATCGTACTTGTAAATTCTTCAAAATGTGCAAAATTCAGATTATTTCCTCTGTTTGTGTCAGACGTTATTTTTCCTCCGATGAATCTTTCCCCTTCTTGCTGAATCAAGCTACAAATGTTCGTCGGCCAATCATTTTTACTATTATGAATTGATTCCATATGAAGCTCTTCTATTTTCCCTGCTTCTACCATACTTGCCAAATTTTTCTTTAACGTTTTCTCTTTCTAGTCCTTGAACTCCTTATACCAGTCTAGATAACTATAGATTTTGATCCAAGTATCTTTATTATGTCTTGTCATTTTACAGAAATCATGCTTTAATTTAGATTTATTTACTATATCCCTTCGTTTAAAATTCCCTTTCCCTCCTTTATCTATCTTGTTCATTTGTCCTCTAACGCACATGACACTGTTATTATTGGGTTCAGTTATTTCCATATGTATTTCCTACTATCTCTCCATCATCAAAATTATTAAATAAGATTTGTCAATACTTGGTAATGGCTCTATCACCAAAATTTGATTCTTAACCTGGTCGTAACTTTCATTTTGTCCCCTCAGAAATTGTACAAACTTATGTCTTGAATTTATCTCTTCTATTTTCTTTCCAGTTCCACACGTATATTAACTACATGATCGATAACAAACAGCTTAACTCATCCCAAAGCTTCTTCAATCTTGTAAAATATCTACCAACAAACATATTTCCTTGTGTGATTGTGCTTGTTAAGATTTAGGTGATTATATCTTATTATTTAATTTTGGACATTATTTGATAATTGGACTTAGTTGTGTTTGTACGGGACTTTTTCAGGATAGGATTTAATGAATAACTTATCTTGGGGATAATGATTATCTAAGGTAGAATATTTTTTTGGAGATATGACTTGATAATTGTGGCTGGATTATTGGTGTTATTAAACAACAATTCATTTTTGACTTGGATTAAGACCCAATCTTGAAAAAGATATAGGTGTGCATCATGTGACTATTGGGTGTGTTGAATGAAGTATTCTACTAAGAAAAGACTTCTTAGTAAAGGGGCTATCTACCTTACTGGAGTTGATTGCCGTATAGGTTGGGTGTTGATTAGAGTTGTGTGAGTGACACCTTGTCCGGACTTCGTGTGTCTGACTTGGTTCTTGCCTGGTTGTATATGTGAATTACATTGGTATGGATTATGGTACATCAAAAGGAAGCTGCAGATTGGTATGGACTTCGTGTGCATGACTTGGTTCTTTGTTGCATTGTTCTTGGTTGGTAGCATAATCTTTGTGATTATTGCAACTGTGTTGGGCGTGAATCTCTTCTGGATTGTGTGGTTGTTGTGCTTCACTGCTAAATGCGTTTTAGCTGTCCTTGTTATGGTGATGAATTATTATTTTTAGGGTAAACATATGTGAGTACCCGACTTTTTATTTTGACCTTTTCATATAACCGAAGTCTGTTTCCTTTGAGGGTGTCTTGGGTAATTTTATGGCTGTCGTTTTTGGGGTTGGTATTTGAAAATTTCATAAGTTTTCATAACTTTGTAGTTGCTGTCTTTGTTGTTGGTTTGGTGCGAAAAGCTTCGTTAGTTGTCTTAGTTGTTGCAGCTCTATTGTGTTAACGTTTCGATGATGATAAGTTTGTTGATTTGAGACATTTTATAGCTACTGTGCATGGGCTGTTTTAGTGACTATATCGAAGATTCATGGTAGATTTCTTGGTTGACAACTTCCTGTTCTTTCGTTGATGAAGCGATATATTTAGGGAAGTTGCTTTTTATCTCAAGTATTTTCATTTATGTTGAATTTTATTGAGTCACTTGAGTTGTTTATTTATTTATTGTTTTCATTAAACATTGCTTGAGAAAATCCTCTATTAAGGTTAGTACAAGGCATTCATACTATTGGATGTAAAAATTTTTCATGAGTGAGGAAGAGGGATAATGTCAAGTAATGAGTGGGGTGGACTCAATAAAGCCTTGTATGAAACTATTGTTGTTAGTAAAATAATTAAGATGGTGAGGGTCCTATAGACGTAGGCAAGGTATGTCGAACTGCATTACAAAATTTCGATGTTGATATGTTTAATTTCGTATTTATTTTTCTATTATCGTTTGTGCTGAAAAATTAACAGTTGCTAATACAATTACTTTATATCTAATAATCGACAAATACGGTTATAAGTAACTGCGGCATAATCTTATAAGTAACAGCTGTCAAATCGAAGTTTTTGTGAAACTACACCCTTATGATTTTTTCCGTTGATATCAAAGCGGGTCATCGAATCAGAACTTAGTATATCCAGTGGATGCAGATCCTTGTTTCGCAATTATGACTATAAAAGAAGGGAAATCAATCATCAGGCCACCGTTTTTAAATGGTTCAAATTAGCCTACATAGAAATCACAGATGAGAGTATTCATTCAAGCACAAGGAACAAGAGCATAGAACTCGGTTTTAAATAGTTTGACATATCCAGTGACTACTGATGAAAAGAGAAAAGCAATGCTTAAAGATGCATATGAGTGGACAAGGGTTGAAGAAGAGAGAGTACTTGAAAATTCTCAAGCCTCGCATGTCATCTTTAGTGTCATTGATGAAGGTTACTTTTTAATGATATCAGCTTGTGAATCAACGAAAGAAATGTGGGACACTTTGCGGACTATACATGAAGGATCAAAATCTATGATAGCCTCAAAACTTCAAATATTGGCTGTGAGATTTAAAGAGCCAAAGATAGATGATGGTGAAACCATTGCAGACTTCTATGAGGTACTACGTGACATAGCAAACCAAGCACATCAACTCAAGAAGATGTACTCTATCCTGAAACTAGTTAAGAAGATAATGAGATCGTTGATTCCGAGGTTCATGCCAAAAATTTTGGCCATCGAAGAAGTCCTATGATATCACTGAATTATTATTAGATAAGGTAATTGAGACTCTTACCAACTTTGAGATGAATTTGATGAGGGATAATCGAAAGAAGAGCAAATGATTGACATTACAAGCCGAGATTGGTAAAGCCATAAATGACTTTGAAGATGAATTTGATGAGAATCAGGATATGGAGTTATTGACAAGAAATTTCAGTAAGTGGTTAAAGAAAGTGAAGAAAGATAGATTTTACTTTAGGAAAAACAATGGGAGCTCATCGAATAGTAATTTCAAACAACAAGGGATTACTTAAAAGGGTGAAAGAAAAGTGAAGAAAATTCAATATCATGAGTGTCAAGGTTTCAGACATGTGCAGACGGAATGTGCTAACACCTTGAAAAAGAGAAAAGGGAAGTTCTATATAAGTACTTGGAGTGAGAATGAATCCGGAAATGAGTGTGGTAGTGAAGAAGAAGTTATGAATAGTGCTGCGTTGGTTATTTTATACTGCAAAAGTGTAGTTGCTTGCTTAACAACAACCAAGAATGAAGTAACCGATAACAAAAACATGAGTAAATTAGAAAATTCAAGGAAAAATGCAGATAAATCAGCTCAAAGCTTAATCTCAAATTATGATAGTGATGATAGTACTTCAGATGATAAAAAGGAAGGTATTTATAATGCCTATGAGTTAATCTATGCTAAATGGGTCCAAACATGTAAGAAAAATGAGAAGTTGAAGGAGGACAACCCTACCATAAAGAACACTATTTAAGACCTTGAGAAGAGGTTGTTATCTACAATAAACGAGCTTAATGAAACAAAGTTGGAGTTGGTCAGTACGGAAAAGGGAATAAGAATGTTAAATGGAGGTACCAAAAAGCTAGAAAAGTTGTTGAAAATTGGTAAGACTAAAAGAGACCTCCAAGTTAAATGATGAGAAAATTGGTGTGACCAAATTTTTCCAAGGAGAAATCTCCAAAAAAAAAATCAGCGGTACATACCTATATGTCACTTTTGTGAAGTAATTGGGCACATAAGACCAAAATGTTACAAGTTGTTATAAATGATGTTTTAAAGGGGTCAAAACCGAAAATCTAGACACTCTCCATTATTTCCAGCAGCAACCCATGTTACCGAAGCAATCTTAGGTTAGAAAAGGTCAAGTACAAGAATAAAGACGTAGTGAAGGAAAAATAAGAAATTGTCCAGGTTCATAGTTAGTTCCTACGTTTGAAGAAACTGTTCAGACCGAGGATAAGTCAGTTATTTCAGATGAAGAAATCAACCAAATAATTGATGACCGAGATAACGTGATGAGAAATAATCCCATAATTAAATTTCTTCAAGGAACACAAAGAGTGTGTGTTTTACATTTTTGAAGTATAGTTTGATGTTAGTTATTAAAAAAACAAAAAACAAAAAAAAGAGGTTCGAAGGAGTTATCATTTAGGCTTTTTTGAGTTTTTATTTATGGGCTTTTTAAGGTTTAGTTGATTGATGTGTACATGAGGCTATGTTTGATGATGGAGTTTACGAATTTGATCAGTCTTATGAAGATGGAATTGAAGTGAGCAATGATATGTTGGCATATGTATTAACTAGTAGTAAACTGTCATCTTGGCTTTCTGCTATTGCACTACATATTTATGATTCTTCCGCTGTAGCTACTACTAATTTTTATGTTTCTTTATTTGTTGAGATTGATCACATTGAAGACATTCTTTGTTTTAGTATTGTTTTATTCCAAGGGGGAGGCATCAGATTGTCTTGGTGATTGTTCAATTTAGGGGAAGATTTTAAGGTAACTTTGTGACTATTAGTCTTGCTTTTTGGCATCCTTTTGTCACAGGGGAGAAAAATTTAGATGATTAGATAATTATTCATTATTATTTCTCTGGATGTTTCTTGAACATGAAGAATTTGATGGATGTTCTTTAGAACTTGATGTTTGATTAAGGGGGAGTTCTTTTTTCATGTGGATTATATGTCTATTTATTTCATTTAGGGAGAGTTTCAAATATGTGACAAATAAAGCCAAAAGGGAGATATGGTTAAGATACAGGTGACTATATCTTATTATTTAATTTTGGACATTATTTGATAATTAGACCTAGTTGTGTTTGTATAATACTCTTTCAAGATATGATTTGATGAATAACTTATTTCGGGGATAATGACTATCCAAGGTAGCATTTTTTTTTTGAGATATGATTTGATAATTGCAGTTAGATTATTGGTGTGATTAAACAATAATTCTTGTTTGACTTGAATTAAGACCCAATCTTGAAAAAGATATGGGTGTGCATTATGTGACTATTGGGTATGTTGAATGAAGTACTATACTAAGAAAAGACTTCTTGGTGAAGGGGTTATCTAGCTGGAGTTGATTGCCATAAAGGTTGGGTGTTGATTGGAGTTGTGTGAGTGACACCTTGTTTGGACTCTGTGTGTGTAACGTGGTTCTTGCCTGGTTATATGTGTGGATCACATTGGTATGGATTATAGTACATTGAAAGGAAGCTACAGATTGGGCATGGGTGACTTCTGGCATGTGTGACTTCTTTGATGCATCGTTCTTAGTTGTTAGCATAATCTTTGTGATTATCATTGCTATGTTGAGTGTGGATCTCTTCTGGATTGTGCAGTTGTTTTGCTTCACTGTTGTATGCATTTTGGTTGTCCCTTGTGTATGTGATGAATTATTGTTTTTGTGGTAAACGTGTGTGAGCAGCTGGCTTTCTAGTTTGAGTTTTTTATGTGACGCAAGTCTGTTTCCTTTGAAGGTGGTCTTAGGTAATTTTGTGACTGTCATTTTTGGTGTTGGTTTGGTGCGAAAAGTTTCGTTAGTTGTCTTGGTTGTTGCAGCTCTATTGGGTTAATGTTTTGGTGATAAAACGTTTGTTGATTTGAGACGTTTTATGGCTGCTATATGTGAGATGTTTCAGTGACTATATCGAAGATTCTTAACAGATTTCTTGGTTGACAACTTCCCATTCTTTCGTTGATGAAGCGACATATTTAGGGGAGTTGTGTTTTATCTAAAGTATTTTTTGTTTATGTTGAATTTTGTTTAGTCACTTGAGTTGTTTATTTTATTTCGTTTTCATTAAACATTGCTTGAGAAAATCCTTTATTGAGTTGTTTATTTTATTTCGTTTTCATTAAACATTGCTTGAGAAAATCCTTTAGAAAATCCTTTATTGAGGTTAGTATAAGGCAATTATACTATTGGGTGTGAAATTATTTCACGGGTAGTAAGGATGAAGGATAGTGTCAAGGATTAAGTGGTGTTAGCTCAGTAAAATCTTGTATAAAACTATTGTCATTAGTGAAAGAATTGAGCTGAGTGAGGGCCTCGTAAACGTAGGCAAAGTGTGCCGAACTATATTACCAAATTTTGGTGTTGATCTATTTAATTTCATATTTATTTTTCTGTTTTCGTTTATGCTGAAAAATTAACAGCTGCTGATACAGTTACTTTATATCTAGTAATCAATAGATACAGTTACAATTAATTGCAGCAGAACCTTACAAGTAATTGCGATCAAACTGAAGTTTTTGCGAAACTATACCCTTATGGTTTTTTTTAGTGTTGATTTCTCTCTATAACTAATATAGAAGAGGATCATTACGCTCTCTATATCTTTTCTCTAATAGTTCCAAAGCTCAAAAGCACTTATGCATACAAATAAGCATCGAAGATCTCTTTAGAAATCAAATTCTGTATCCATGAGGTAACCATACAATCGAATCTACACTATGAATAATAAACTAACGAATTTTCATCTGGTACTTTGTATGTACCTTGAGCTAACTTCATAGCACGATTCCATGAAAAGTAATTATTACTTGTTAAAAGAGATGTCACCAATGTCATTCTAGGATGATCAGACCTTTGCAACGTCAATGAATCATTCATATTTTGAGCAACAAAACCCTCTGTTCTTGAACCGAAATCTTCCTCCTCCATACCTTGATGAAGACAGCTAACAAGGATTGAACAACAAAACCTGCTCACTTTAAGAACTCTACTCTAATATCATGCACAAATTGATATCAGAAAATTAGTTCATTTTCTCATACTTAGTAAATGCACCTCATTACTGTTTATATACAAATTAAGTCCAGAAACTGAATAACTAAATTACTAGCACACAACTAACTCTTTTATACGTGGAAAGAATAAATATATCAATATATTATTTGTTTTTTTTATCCCATGTCAGTATGTTAAATCAATATATTAATATTACATATTAATATGTGTTATGTGAGCTAAAACTAACATGTCTTCCTAGCCAGTCACCTTACCTGATTTCAAAGGAGTTCCTTAAAAAAAAAGAATTAATAGTATTGAGAAATAATTAAAAAGGATTTATTTATCTATGTCATTTGGAATGATTTCAAATATCATAGGTACACCTAAAATAATAATAACTAATAATCAATTATGTAATAACAAAGTATTCTTATAATATAACAACAACAACAACAATAATCACAAAGCTATTTTCAAATGACTTGTCCTTATTCCATCACACATCTTTATTCACTTTATTTAGTTTCTATCACACACTTCAACAATTTCTGATGTTACAAATACTCATTATTGTGTAATTTAGATAGATTAGGTTTAACAATGTTGACTTATAAATATATTGTTGACAAACTTAATTATTTGAACGTAGTATTTTGATTTTTCCTTCAAAACAATCTGATTCCTCCATTCTCCACTGTCCCGAGTCCCTGACACCAATTTTTTCCCCAAGCTTGCTTTCAAACAACTATTTTTTGGAACATCGATAGGGTGACGATATCTGACCTATAAGTTTTTTGGCTTTTAGTTTATGACATGAAAGCACACAAATAACCTTATATGATAAGACATATTTTGCCTTCTTTGTCAGGGTCTATTACTGTCCTTTTTGTATTCCAATGGAGAAATTTGATTACTTCTGCTTCAACATTTACACGTCACTTTTACATTTTTTAGTCTTGTTTCTTCATCTGACCCTTAATTAAACATTACTTAAGCTTACAATTCGATCTCGCAGATGATGATAATAGCTTGGAAGATCGCTTGGTGCCGTGAACTCAACAAGTATTAGATGGGGCCGCCAATATGCATTTTGTCTTCAAAAGTAACAAAGTATCTCTGCAAGTGGACGCCAAACTCAGGCCTTCAACACAAGCTGACGCGGTTGATAAAATCATCAAAACAATTCCAAGCTGATTAGATCAGTCAACTCTAGCCCCAAAGGCCCTCCCTGGTCTTGAGGTAACAGTTTCAGAGCCAGTGGCAGTCATCAAGTTCCCACTATCTGACATGTAGAAATAATTGTAGTTGATTCTGGTGACCAGATCAGCTAAATGAGGGAAATTACCAACATTGAGCTTGAAAGACAAGACCTGCATAATAAAGAAAAACACTTAATTTCACATACACATTTCTGTAACTATTAACATACAATTCCATCCAATTCCTTCTGTGGGAACAAAACCAAGGTAAACAATGCTGATGAAAAGCTTATATATCTGGACAATGATGGATAAATCTCTGCCTACACAATTCATATTTAACCACAAATACTAATAGCAATGATGAGTGATAGATTCTATCATGGAAGTCTACATGTTAGAAACAAAAACCATAAAGGCAAGGAGAAGAAGACTACTCTGAGAAGAAAAGCAACGCAGTCATCAAATTGTTTTTCTATTCGGTCCACCTCCATTTCACATCTAGCTTTCATTGCAGGAGCTGCTCCACTGCTACTTAGTGTTTGTTGCACAGAGTAAAAGTCCAACGCTAGGCTGAGGATGCTATTGATTCGGCTGGCAATCAAAGCCCACTTTTTCAAAAGAAAATATAACCAGGTTATGCCTTTGTTTGGCCGGAAGGAAGATTAAATTAAAGAGTTCAAAATAGATTGGAAGTTCTAACTTAGAAGGACACAATTAACAACCAGCTTATCTGGAACCACAAAGCATTGCCGCTGAATTGATAATAAATAGGCCTCATGCACTTCAATAACTTCATCCAGGGACCCAGCTGCTGCCATACCTTGGCATAGTTCACACCACGCACTGTGGTATACCTACTTAAAGAATTGTAATCAAGTCCACGAATGTTGAAATCCTTTTCTGATCTAAAGAATATTAGTTATCAGCAACAGAGACAATATAAAGGCGTGAAGTTAATAGAAAATGAACTTGCCAAATGTTAAGCTACTTTCCTCTTCAGGGTGAACAAAAGTACACAAGTAATTCCATGAAGGTAAAAGCAATGAACTATAAACACGTGTATTTGAAACAAGGGTCAACACATCTTCCATAATGGATAAATAAAAACAGCATTTATATTATCTGCTTGAACTTTGAACAGCTAAAATTTACTGCATTTTTAGACAATCTCCCCACTTGATTAGAATTTGGGTTCAGGAAATGGTGGCACTAGAACAGAAAAATTTAACAAAGTGGTCATTGTGAGTAGTCATTGCTGCTGGAGAGTGTGAATGGAGTGAAAATGGTGCCACTGATAGAGTGAAAGCTCCGACAAACATATTGTGAGAGGAATATTCCAAACCAATTTCTGTGTTTGATATGATCATTTGCTCGATTGTCAAAATTAACGTCATTAGAAAAATACATTCTTGGAAGCAACGACAAAACTGTGACCAGGAACAACCCTTGGAATCATTGTGCTGAAAAGGGAAGATAATTCCTTGAAGTGTACCTCAAACAGTAATGAACTTCGACATCTAAAAGTCGAATAAAGGTTCAGTGTCTAGCAGCTTAGTAGTGATCTATGTATTTCTCTTTCTGTCCAAAGGATTGCCTAAATCATTATTAACCACATAATGTTTATTGAAACTTTGAGCAAAGTCTTACTCTGTCCATCACATATTGGTGAAATGCATCCACAAAATGGAGTAGTTTCTGTTCCACTAACCAGTGATGCTTGCGGCTCTTTGATGCAGCACCTCTGCCCTGGAAGGATAAATTCAGACAACAGTCACAATTTAGATAAATCATCTTTTTCTTTTCACCAAAGAAGCAATTTTCTTCTTCAATAAAAAAAAATTGCACAAGCTTCAATTAATAACAGAAAACACATATGGAAGACCTTAAAGAATAATTGTTAAAGAAGAAAGAACTGGAAAGGGATAAAACCTTCCACATCCACCTCCGAGCTTTGTCAAGTACAAATTTTGCACGCTTAACCTTCAACAAGAAGCCCATCACCTACATTGGACAGAACAGTTGGTCAACCACAAAAGTACATGGAAACAGTTTGTTCAAGTGAAGTGAATAAAGGTTACCTGGTTATATTTTTTAATTGCCTCTGTATTTGCTATAAGTTCAAGAGGCCAAGATACCTGTAAAATTATTCTACAAGTGAGGACATGATCGAAGAGACAACGATAGGTCTGCTTGAATGTAGAAAGACCTTGTACGTGAATTTCAATGAATCAAGTCCATCTAGTCCAAAGGTGTTGGGGCGAATTCTACGAGAGGTTGAGACAAGGGTAGGAGTACTAGGTTGTTCATCACCATCATTAACATGATTCTTGGTGATGGAGACAATCAACAGATCTGGAGCACTTAACAGCATGGAATCAGCAGAATTCCGAATAGATTCCTGCAGCCAACAAGGAGAACTTTATCAAGATATTAAAGGGCAATAGGTTCTGGATATAGCACATAATTATGCATCCAACATAATCTAACAGTAGTTTCATGCATTCAGCACTAGAAAGATAAAACCCATCATCAAATAAAATCAAATTACATATACGTAAAGGTTATATAATTGGTGATGAGTGCAGATAATGGAAAGAAATAACTGCACCTGTAATATGGTGTTTAACTCAAACTCATCATCCAGAGTTTCTCCCTTATCCAGCTTACCGAAGACCACAGTCAAAAAATGGTGAAGTAGATCACCTGAAAGTAGCAAGTTACTAGCAACCATGGCAAGGAAAACTCAAATAAATAGCAACCATGATGCATAAGCTCAACATAGTGGCATAGATCCCAAACTTGCCACCTTCCCCTTCTTTTCAGAAAAGGAAAAGAAGGAAGAACTTACCCGAGCCTAGCAAGTATATGGCACGTAACACTGCAAGTTCATCCATCAATTTCCAGTCATCCATTAACTTAGACAACATGATTCTTCCAATATAGTCCACCTACAAAGTAAGAAC
Source organism: Erythroxylum suave (assembly GCA_027563595.1). Classification (NCBI taxonomy): domain Eukaryota; kingdom Viridiplantae; phylum Streptophyta; class Magnoliopsida; order Malpighiales; family Erythroxylaceae; genus Erythroxylum; species Erythroxylum suave. Next base: position 30,661,490 of record JAOSBN010000003.1, read on the forward strand.
ATGAGAACCTGAAATATGTAAATTTCTTAAACTCCATTAAATAAATTACCTGTTTCTCCATGTAAACAGTAAGACATTCCTGCATGATAACCATTGGGAGTGGAGTTGTCCTTGGTTCAGTAGTCTGAATCCAGCTAAGAACTCTTGATGGAAGGGTGCTATTTGTTTGAAACGGCAAGAGCTCTGATACTAGGGTCTCATCCTATTTCCATATATGGGATACAATTAGAAGTCAGTTTAGTAAATCATTATAAGCCAAAGACTTCTTGATCAATCATTACCTGAAAAGAAGGAAGAAGGGTGGGAAATGGAAATAAAGTTTCAAATAGCTTTGTGTCATTCTGTAGACGAACATATTCAGATTTACTAAACTGAAAGCCAAAAGCATAGTTTGTTCCTCTAACTGCAGAAGATTTCATCTTTTCCCCACCAAATACAGCCTCTAGTAAAACCTCATCATTTAAAGGGGGTAAATTGAAATTTTTTGATAAATTCAATGCCCCCCAAGAATCTCTATGGAGTTCCAGTAAACTTTGTGACACGGTTATAACTGGATTTTCTGGACAGAATGCTCTTGGGAGAGGCAAATCAAACAAAATCCTTCCAATCGTGTCCACTGCTTCTGCATTTGAAGAATCAGTCCCCTCCTCAGCAGATTTTAACTTGATCAATTTTTTCTGTGACAATGCACTAACAAAGAACCTATACCAAATCTTTTCTGAATGAGCCGAAGTTGATAGGCTTTCGCCATTCTCATTCTTCATGTCTTCCCTGATCCAGTCAGAAACCAGAGGAGGAATAAACTTGGATTCACCAAGATCACCTTGTAAAAAGTATCTAGCAATGTGATCATCTTGGCCTATAAGACCTGCAACTGATACACAAAACATCTCAGACAAGGTTAGACCTGCTATGCTTTGTTTCTGACTTCTTAAGTTACTGTCAGCGATGGAGCATCCAAAACCATCCATTCCACTCCCTCTACTTTTCAAAGATATCACTGAGGCTGACATAGGAACATGGCGTATTAGCTGCAATGATTTTCCAGCAGCAACAATCGACTTTGCAGTGTCCTTGATAAATGAGGGGCATACATAAAGTTCTGCATCATTCTTCTCCTTTCCTTTCAATGCTTTCGTAGCACCAGACGAGGATGTAGAATCTCTTTCCTCCGTATCCTTCTTTTTAACTGTGAAAGGCAAAGTAGAACCTAAGGTAGCATGATTAATTTCTAAGTTGGAGAACTTAGCCCGCCTCAATTGATAGCTCTCCTCCCAGAACTCAGATTTATCAGCAGATATTGTTCTGTTGGCATGAAAGAACATCTACAGAAGAACAAAGATGAATCAGTTCTGTTATAAACTGTTAACTTTTCTATTTGTACAGCACATTTTGCAAGAGACACATGATTAACAATCAATGTAAATGCATCCACAAGAATTATTAGTAGAACTTTTTTTTTTTTGGTCTGGGTTGATAACTAGAAAAGGTAGACATCAAACAGGACGCGTAAATTTATAACCAAACAACTTTATGAACACAAACATAAACTAGTTGGACGATAGGTGGCGCAGCCTTTTTTGTTTTCAATACCAGGAAGAATTGACTAAATTTTATGCTTCAAGTCCTCAGCAACGAATCCTTAAGCCTAATATACCTCTTCAAAAGGATCATCTAGCATTCCTTGGAAAAGCCAGGTGTCAAGTCCATGAATGTATGGTAATAAACTACCCACAAAAATATGAAGCACCATTTGATAGGCTTCCTCCTGAAACAATAAAGAATAGCATTTCAACAGTCAAATCAGCAACAATTTTTGAAGACAAAAGCGGATAAAGTCATCACAACCTCACCGCCTTGCACAAGACACACTTCGTCCAATTTCTTGTAAAGATAGTCAAGGATATGAACAGCCATTTCAGCAGGTGGAAAAGATGAATTACACTCAAAATACAGTTGTGGAATGGCTTCAGACACTATTTGCAATAGAAGTTCAGCACCTGAGCAAAGACTAGTGCCAACTAAACCATCAGAAAATAGCCAAACACAATAACCAGAGAAAGCAACCCCATAAGAAATAACTCAACGAAATAGGAATGTGAATAACATTCACCACATTGAACTCATGTATGCATGCACACTAATCATCTAGCACAAAAGATCCATGGACGAGGTCAAATCATTGCCAGGAAATTGAAACCATGAAATCCAACTTTCAACTGGCAGATGTGAAGGATAACAAAACAAATTAGGAACACATAATAATCAATTTTCGCAGATTAATTAAGCAAAATTTCACTTCAATTTAATCACAATAATGTCGGAGACAAACCTCGATAAAGAACTTGACAATCCCAAAAGGGTAGGAGTAATTTCAACGCTGGAGTCGAACATTTTCACTTCTTCTTTTAAGGCAGTGTCACGCAACCTCTAAATTGTAGTCGCCAAAACAAAAGTTCAAAGACATCAAGAGAAATCAAAACAAACCTATGGAACCGAGTTGAATACAAGCATCAGAAAGCATATGACGAAGAGAACCACAATACCTGAAGCCATTGAGAAACAACAGATGCAAATGCCCTCAGAGTTGGCATAGAAGTCTCCAACTTCAGTTTATTAACTAAAACCTCAACTATTTTTAGACAAGTAGCAGCATACGAAAACTGGTTTAGTAAGTTGTGAAGGCCGGTGAGGGAAAGCTGGGGCACGTACATACCGCTTTTGACAACACAAAACCTCTGCCTAGTTTGATCCCAACAAAACATGGAACCAGACAACCCTTGCATCATTTGCAGAACACCTCGTACTAGATTCACTTCGTTGGTCCTCAGGGCGGGCGAAATTGGCGTCGCGTAATGGATTCCATCGCCGAAAACAACATGGGTTTGTGTCCGCGCAGACATGAGAATCTTCAATGATGCTAAATTCGATTAGGGTTCACAGGCAGCAAACTAACAAAATGTAGAAATCCCAAGAAAATGGGAAGCAGAAGCCGAATTGAATTACATAGTTCTTGTCTTTTCCAACTGAATTCAATTGGGTAACCCCTGTTTTTGATCTTGAAGTTGGACTTTAGTTTGAATTTGTTAAAGCGGAGTCAGGATCTGCATATTTTTAGACTCACAATCAAAAATTATGACGCACATTACTTTTAATTACAGATTAATTAGTATATTATTGCAATGATGAGCTGCAAATTAACAAATAACAATGCGCCACGGAAGTAGGAAGAATTATGCTTAAGCGTGTCAGATGATGTTAACTGGTCGTAGAAGGATCAGTGTACGATCTTGAAAAATGGAGTAAATGTTTAGTTTCATGAAACAATGTCATCGGCAGAATGGCAATTCCTACGCAAAGCCGAAGGACGAATTTGAATTGATAAAATTTTGGATTAGATTCGATTTTCAAATATTTGATTCAACCCTAATTAATTAGTTGAAGTAAAATAATATTATTTATTAATATTAAAAATATCATATATCAAAAATTAATATCAAATAGCATACAACCTGAGAACCACGAGAAAATAAGAATTTTAAACTTTGATTTATCTAAGATAATTAAGGATGAACGTAAAAGTTCAAAAAAAGGCCAACTTAAAGTACAAAAGTTTTAAGTTTCAAATATTAAATTATAAATAGATTCAGGGTTGTTCCTATTGATTTATAGGCCTCGGGTGAAATAAAAAAAGGAGCTCTAATAAATTAATAATATACAAATATATAAACTTGGGGTCGTTTAGGTCTACTTCTATTTTTCTGTTGTTATTTTTTGTTTCTGTTTTTTATCCTAAAAAAACGAAAACCTGTTTGGTTGAGATTTGTAATATCAAAACTGAAAACAAAAACTTATTTGGTTGAAAGTTGTAATAAACAATTAAAAACAAAAACATGTTTTATTTTATTATCCTGTTTCTATTTTTTTTTGTAATTATACTCTTATGTGTAATAATTATAATATAATACATTATATTTTAAATTAATTAATTATCATTATAGCTAAAATTAAAATATATGCAAATCAAATATTATTTAAAAATTACACATAAATTGTAAATAATAAAATTACATAAATTAGAAATTCTATTAAGTCATTCTAATCAATAAAATATGTCCATCATACCATAATTCTTGAAAACATAATAGTATTATCATTTACAAAAAGAAACATAAATCAATTATAAATAATATAATCACTCCACATTTGTCTAGCAATTTCATCTCGCTTCCGAGACATACCTCAAAATTGTACTGGAGTGATATTATACTCCACTTGAGAACTTGTGTTTTCATTTTCACTTTCCCTAATTTGTTTTTCATTTTCAGCACAACTTTCAAATAATTAATCGGTTTGTCAATATATTCTAATATAGTTGCGTATAACACAACAAGCAATAATGATATATTTTTGTTTCTTCATATCATAACTCGACATGTTTTTAAGTATAAGGAATCTTGCTTTTAGAACGCCAAAACATCATTCAATAACATTTCTCAATGAAGAATGCCTGTAGTTAAACAATTTCTGCAGACCTTGAGGTCTTCCTCTGCCTTTATAATCTTGCAAATGATATCTTTCACCTTAGTATGGTGAAAGAAATCTAGGGATACTAATGTAGCCCGAATCAACCAAATAGTACTTGCCTAACACGTAAAGAACATAATATTAACAAAAAATATTTAAAATGAATCATAATTACTATGTTTATTTAAAATAATATATTACCTT
>JAOSBN010000003.1:30671838-30684823 GCA_027563595.1 Erythroxylum suave
TACCAAAATGCTAATACATGTTCAAATGAAATTTTAAATGAAGAAAGTAATTGATTTTTGCAAAAGAGAATCGCGAACTACATAAGAAAAATCGATATAATAAAGGTGAATTCATTAAGTAAATAAAGCTGGAAAATTATAAAATGCATTTGAAATAGGTTGACTAATCTCTCTGGAGTGTTTTTTTTTCTCTGTTATTATGTAGTGTAGATTGTTTCTTGTCCTTTAATGCTATTTAATTTATAGTCCTTTCAAGTTTGACAATTTTTTGCTATAACTATCATTTTCTTATATTTTAACTAATTACCTGTCACTATTTCCTTAACTTCTACGTTATAAACTTCTATAATTGCTTAACTTTCACGTTTTTATACTTCTACTTGAAGTAACTTCCTAACTTCCAGCCTACTCAGCCATGTTCCTATTAATGGTCTTCTACCATTTTCTCCATGGTTTTCCTCTAATTGCTTAACTTCCAGCCCATTTGTCCATGTTCCTATTAACTGCCTTCCACCATTTTCTTAACTTTACCATTCTAGACTCCTACCTCAAGTAGTTTTCCTGTAACTATTTAGCTTTCAGCTCATTTGACCATGTTATTGTTAACTACTCTCATGCATTATTATTTTTAAAGTACGTGTCAACTATGTGTTAATTGTTTGGACTTTTTGAATCTTGGAATTCTCAACTGACTCCTATATGTATGAATTCTTTGGTAAAATGACATCTAGGACTTCTAGTGTTTGGGCGCCTTTCACTTGCGACAAAATGGACTGAATCATTTTTAAGCTATTAACAATTGTCCCCTATATAACCATTTGATATTGAAGATCTTTTAGATTTGTAAAGTTATCAAAGTTTGCATAAGCATATTCCAATCTTCAAATTGACCTTTATTCTCTATTGGGAATTCTTCCTCCTCAAAAATCAGCTTGGCATTTTTATACCCTTCTAATCTTCAGAATTCTCCATGATCTTTAGCATTTGGAATTTGACTTCTGCAACTTTTGTAACTTCTCTCTATGAAGGTCTATTCATCAAGTTATTGTTGGCATCTAGCAAAAGTTGTATATCAAACTTTATTAGCATTGATAGTTGCAATATGCGAAAATGGATCTTCATCTATCAAAATGGTTTAGTTAGCTTCCATAACAACAAAATTTCCTTATTGATTCAATTTTGGATAAAATTCTTAAAACCATAACATGAATTTGTTGAGTGACTCCATGTATTATAGTATATGCAGTAGTTTATATCTTTGTTTTCTTCTTTTGTAGGAATTTTATGCTTTAGCGATAAAATAATAAAATTTCCCCGCAACAAAAATCAAATGTTTCCTCTAGTTCAAAAGTGTCAAAGGTGTACTGAATTTGAGTAGATAGAGCTTGTATTTTACTTCTGACTTTAAGAGATTTCCGCTTTAAAGAGGGGTAAACATAAGTTCCAGAGAAGCTGACTTTAGCTACTACCAAATCATTAGAATTCATCACGGTAACGTAAGTACCAATTGAATTCTTCTTTTAGTCACTGTCAATTCATAGAAATCACAAAACTTCATACGTTGGAATTTTTTCTAAAGTTAAATATTGAGACCCTTTTAAGCTAACTTCATATATTCAGTTTTTGGAAGTGCGATATGAAACTGACTTCTCATTTTCTTGATATAGGTGATGAATATGTCAACATTCTTACTACTCTTTCTGAGCGACTCTTGATAACTCATCTATGATATCTTCAAGCTTAGTTCTTAAAAATTGAGTGTGAAATAATCCTTCCATTTTAATCTAGAAAAAGATAAAATTCCTGGGCAATGAAACATGCCATGAAAATGTTGTTATTGTTAATGAATTTGAGAAAATTCTAAGTTTCAAGTAGTTAAAGTTTTCGTAATTAGCTAATTCTCTACATTATATGGTGAATCTAATGATGTACTCAATGGTGGATTGACCATCTTCACCATAAGACAAGCTGAATTCCAAATTTTGTAGCCACAAGGATAAGGATTCTCTTTATCAATTTGTTCTAGATAAGGCTTGTGGAATTTTTGATAGCCAAGTTATTTTAAACTAGGCCTGTGCAATTTCTAAACTTGTTTAGAACACATATGTTTCCTTGACTTACATGGTCGTGTGTAAATATCATCTAAGAGACTATAAATGTATACAAGTTATATAATGACCTACATAATCGTGTAAGATCAAACACTCTATGTTCCTACCATACATGGTCGTGTGTGAAGATTGTTGTGTAGGTAACTTTAAACATGTACAATTGGATGGAAAGATTAGAAGATATACACGACCATGTGAAAACATACATGCTCATGTCCCAGGTATGCACTACCATGTAAGTGAAACGTGTGCCTAAATGTCATGGTATATATCTGTGATTCTTTGAGTGTCTAGAATGAAACCTTTTCGTTAAAATATATGGTATATAACTTATTATTTGTTTTTGGAATTTTTTGATAATTAGACATCTAAGATAATGTTAATGAGTTTAAAATTCAAATCAAAGAGGGATAGAATAAAATATGCTATCTTGGAAAATTAGATAGAGTCAGAACACTATCTAGAGAAGAGCTCTTGTAGGTTATGTGACTGTTTTTGTTGAAGAATTTTTTAATTCCTCTTTGATGCGTGTGTGTCTTTAGTTGTGTTCTATTTTGTTGGCTGCATGGTTTTTGGGCTTATGACTGTGAGTGTGATTGGTTGTTGTTGTTAATTGGATGGAAGAGCTAATATGTTGATTTCACATTGATGAGAATTACATCTAGGTGCTGCAGTTTTTATTAATTAATTTGGTGAAGAACTTCATCTTATGAAGACTTCTCCTTGATGAATCACGTAACATTTGTTTAAAATGGGTGAAGAACTTCATCTTAAGAAGACTTCTAAAACATGACTTGACCATTTAGCTTAAAAATATTCTGCAGTGATTCCCTTTAGGTGTGAGTGTCGTTAAGGTGCTTCTTGGTCTTGTATTGTTGACGTTTTTTGGGTTGCAACCATGTTTTTTTTATCTTTGTTCTTGCGTGAATAAATTGGGCAATTTTAATTCATACTTTAATGTCATTCAAGTTACATTGGCCGGTTGAGTTTTTGATTGTGAGTCTTCTTTGTGCAATTGTCATTAATGTTTTTCTAACTGCCGTGTATGTCTTCTCCTGTGATTGGTTTTGGGTTGGTCTGTTGTTGATGTCTTCACAATTAGATCTTAGTGCGATTCCTTTTTTGGGTGTGTCGTTAATGTGCTTCACAGTTGAATCTTCTTTCGTTTTGCATTGTTGATGGATTTTCTGCTGAGAGCTCTTAGATCTATGGTTGTCGATTGGATTGGAGTGCAGCACTGCTAATTTTTTGTTTATAATTCATCCATTCGGTTGCTGGTTTTTCTATTAAGGATGACGTCCAAGTGGGCTGAAAAGTCATTGTGTTTGTGTGATTTTTAGAGCTACGTTTTTTTAGCTTTGAACGACTATTGTTGGGATGTTCTGTTGCGGAGCATGTGCAGTTTTGGCAATTGGCTTTCTATGGTGTTTGTGTGATTTTGTCAGGCTACTCACTGTCATCGATAGTGATTTTTGTGTAGAAAAATTTCACTAGTCTTGGTGATTTTCCGGTTGTTGATAGTGGTGTTTGTATGCGAAATTCTAGTAGTGGTCGTGAATTTTGCAACTTTGATGTTTATAAGGTTTCAACAGATAAACATTTATATTTCTTGGTGGACAACTTCTTAAGTTTTCATTGACAGAGCTACATTGTTAAGGAAGTTGTTTTCTTTCTCAAGTGTTTTCATTTATGTTGAATTTTGTTTAATCAATTGAATTATTTATTTTGTTTCGTTATCATTGAACATTATTTGAGAAAATCCTTTCTTGAGTTTAGTACGAGGCGGTCATATTATTGGGTGTGAAATTCTTTCACGGGTTATAAGGACGAGGGATAGTGTCAAGGGTTGAGTGGTGTCGACTCAGTAAAGCCTTGTATAAAACTTGTCTTTAGTAAAAGAATTAAGTTAGGTGAGGTCCTCACAAGCGTAGGCAAGGTGTGTCAAACTGCGTTAACAAATTTGGGTTTTGATTTATATTTGTATGTTTATTTTTCTGGTTTTTGAATGTGCTAGAAACGACTGCGGTAAATCGAAAATTTTGAGAAAACTATTACATTCCTTCGAATTTTTCAATTGGTATCAAAGCAAGTTATCGAATCAGAACTTGATACATCAAGTCAGTACAGATTCTTGTTTCGTAATTATAGCTATAAGAGAAGGGGCATCAATCATTAGGCGACCACTGTTAAATGGTTCAAATTATCCTACGTGGAAGTCACATATGAGAGTATTTATTCAGGCGTAAGGAATAAGAGCATGGAACTCAGTTTTAAATGGGTGGACACATCCAGTGACAACTGATGAAAAGGGAGAAGCAGTGTTTAAAGATTCATTTGAGTAGATAAGAGCTGAAGAAGAGAGAGTATTTAGAAATTCTCAAGCCTTACATACCATCTTTAGTGCAATTGATGAAGGTTGCTTTGCTATGATACAGCTTGTGAATTGCCGAAAGAAGCGTGGGACACTTTACAAACTATATATGGGAGATCAAAATCTACGATAGCTTTGAAACTTCAAATGTTGGTTGTGAGATTTAAAGAGTTGAGGACGGAAGAACGTGAAAATATTAGAGACTTCTTTAAGAGACTACGTGACATAACAAACCAAGTACATCAACTCGGGAAGAAGTACTCTAACTTGAAACTGGTTAAGAAGACATTGAGATCGTGCCTTCGAGGTTCATACCAAAAGTTGCAGCCATCAAAGGATCCCATGATATTATATATCTCAACAAATTTATCTCAAAGGATCCCATGAGATTTTTGCCAACTTTGAGATAAATTTGTTGAGATAACTTTGCCAACTTTGAGATAAATTTGTTGAGGGATAATCGAGGGAAGAGAAAAAGATTGGCATTGCAAGCTGAGATTGGTAAAGACATGAATGACTTCGAAGATGAATCTCCGGAGAATTAAGATATGGAGTTATTGATAAGAAATTTCAGCAAGTGGTTAAAGAAAGTAAAGAAGGATAGATTAGAGTTTAGGCAAAACAGTGGGAGTTTATCAAACAACTTTAAACAATAAGCTAAAACTCAAAAGGGTGAAAGAAAAGTGAAGAAAATTTAATGTCATGAGTGTCAACTTCAGACATGTGCAAGCGGAATGTGCTAACACCTTGAAGAAGAGAAAAGGGAAATACTATACAAGCACTTGGAGTGAGAATGAATCCAAAAGTGAGTATAGTAACGAAGAAGAAGCTGTGAATAATGCTACATTAGTTAATTTATACAACAAAAGTCCAGTTACTGGCTTAACAACAACCAAAAAGGAAGTAATCGATGATGAAAATGTGTGTAAATAAAAAATTCTGGGAAAAAAGTAGACGAATCAGCTCAAAGCTCAATCTTAGATTATGACAGTGATGATAGTTGTAACATCCCACTACCATGGAGTATATACCCGAACATTCAGAGGATATTCAAGTACAAATCCTATGACAATGGTATGTTAAAGCAAACATAATCTCTTAAATGGCATCATAAAGAATACACAATACTTAAAAACGTCAACTCTTCATTTCGTTCATAAAAATTTACAAAGTAGTCATTAAACCCAATATTTACTTCCTTTATACACAAGTTCTACATGACATATGTAAACTACTTAAAAACAATTACAACTCCTCAAATGCCAACTGACAAACCTTTGAGCCCTATCTTAGTCTAAAATGTGCTTCTAGAGACTCTTAAAAATCTAGGTCTCCTGTCTCGTACCTAAAAAGCCACGTTGTAATTTTTGATGAGTTTTGTGAATTCAATGAGTGAACCATCATTAATGATCTCACTCTAGGCAAATACACAAATATCATACAACCAACCAATTTCACAACATTTTCATCACAATAAGACATAATGAATGTCATACACTTCACATTTATTCTTTCAGAACTTATACAAACCAATCAATCACATTACACATTCATTTTTTTTCAGAACATGTACAACCCGATCATTCATATTATCATTACATATCACTTTAACATAACAACTTCAAAAAAGTTTTCAGAAGCATATATTTCATAATCATAAATATACAAACGCAGATGCATATGAGACTTCAGTTTCATTATTAGTTGTCGTGACCGATTGCCTTTCAGATACAGGTACAGATATAGATACTGACCAATTGGGCTCAGTCAGATACAAAAGTCACAGAGCAAAGCTCTATGTGCAGAATTATGAGCTTAAAGCTTTTTCAGACTGGCTACTCTGATCACAACGCCTTTATCTGAACATGCATTTTATGAAATGCATCAAACAACAAAATATTCCATAAATCACATTCACTTATGATGCACAGACAGAACCTTATATTCATTGGACCTCAGTTCGGCATTCAACTTTTGTTGCGTATTCAGAAAATCAATCAGATTTCAGTAGCAAACAGATATCATTCAAATTTCAGATGCAAATAGAACACTTCTAATACATTCCCGAATATCAAACTCCTTGGACCTTTAAAGTTTGGAATTCATATGCAAATCACAAACAGTTCAATAACTGGAAGTTAAACAAAATAAATCAATTCCTAGGAAGATCATGTAGGTTGACTTATAAATGCTCCTTTTAGCTTATTGCCTTGAAGTCCCGGCAATATTTGGAGACGGTCGCTCAACATGCTCCTTTATATGCAATTACATATATTTATATGTCACTTATGTGCATTTTCATATGAACAATCAGTCATAATTACATTTATGAATGTATCATGTATGATGCATGTTCAATAACAAATTTTTGGGTATGTTTCTTTAATACCCTTGATTACTTTCAATTTATTACTCATATATATACTACTCTTTTACCTAGGATTATACATTCCCACAATTTCCTACTTCTCATTCAATCAATCCCAATTCATTACTTACATACTTTGAATCACATTACATTGAGGAGAACATCTTTATATCATTATCAACTCATATTTTACACTCACACAGTTGGGACTTTATATCTGAAATTTTAGCAAGCTACATCTATACATTCACCCAAATTTTCTAGCAACATATACTCATTCATTCACCCAATTTTCAGTCATAAATACCCTATGTTCTTTAATGCTCATTTATACATAACTTATACACATTTAAAGAACTCATTTATTCCTTAAACATATCAAAATTTCTAGATTTGAACTCATTCTCATTAAAACGGTCCATTGTTTTAGGGTATGACTTCAATTAACTACATAAACTTATCAAGAAATCTTCTAGCCAAACTGTTTCATAGAAGCATTAATAAGACATCAAAAATCATTTTTCATATTTTATTTTATACTTTGGCCAATTCGAGCTCTAAAGTCCCCAAAAATAAGCAATAATTTAAGGTTCCTATATAAGGGTCTATCACAAGCAGTATTAGGAAAACAAGCATAACTCAAGCTCTAGTCACTATTTTATCAATCCACTTTCACAGAGGTCAATCTAAGACCTATATCTACAACTTTTATTCTTTGAGTTTCTTCAAATTCATGGCCTAAAGATACGTAAGATAGTCCTAAAGAGGAAGATAAAATTGAAACCGAAATTTCGACTTACAACTCTAATCTTCCAAATGTTTTTTTTAGACAAATTTTTGGGCCAGTTTTGTATGACAATTATAACCTAGAAAATAAGGTATTTAGACAACACCTTCTTCTAGGAAAATTTTCCATAATATCTTAAGTTTCTAATGACATCAAATTAATGCATTTTGGTTCAGTATTATGCAAGTTATAACCAATATATTATAGACTATTATCATACCACAATAGTACATATTTTTCAACTTCAAGCCATAGTTCAAGAATCTTAAGGACAGAATTCATATTCAATTCCTTCAAGAAAAATGTAGCCATATGTGTTCAGTTTACTCTAAATAAAAATTAATCAAATTTGGATTTTCACAGATCAACTTATGTCCAAAATATAGATGTATAACATGCTCCAGCTTACTTCATTGCTAAAATCCTTCATCTTGTTAATCATATCACCAAATTTTGCTTCTTCCTTCACCACCCACACATGTATCCACACCATTCACGCATGCAGTAACCCATAAACATGGAAAAATACACCATTCACGCATGCATCCATTTACAAACATTAAAACATCATCTTAATGTCATTTAGACAAACTTAAAGCCTAACTTACTTGATTTACACTTCAAATCGTTCTATAAAAATTCCAAAAATGGGGAGAGCAAATAAGGGGTTTGGTGGATGGAGAAAAACCAGAAGAGAGAGAACCAAAACAATCTATGGATCAGAATGTTTTCTTGCAAGGTGTAAAATTGATGAATTGACCAAAAGCCAATGCACAAAAATGAGCAAAGATGGTATTTCGGTGATAGCAAAGCAAGAAGGAAGGACTAGGTGGCTTTATTATGCAATGCCGCATGTCACCATTGCATGTATAACATGTGTCCTCCTTGTAAGGCTATCGAATGTCTCTTAGCTATTGACCCACATGTCACAAATTAATTTGTCCATTTGTCACTCTAAAATTAGTCCATTTTTCAATTAATTATTAATCCAATTGTTACACTTCCATTTGTCTCTTATTTCCATATTTTTCTTAATCCAAAATAGTCCAGCTCATTTTCAATAAATATCCAAAATATCACTAAAAAAGCGAAATTAATTCTAATACACACCAATTAAATTTTCAAGACAATTAATCCATAATTCACAATTTAATCATATTAAAATCACTTATACCTAGAAAATATCAATGAATGCGTGTACAATTATTTCATGAGTGACAACATTATTCACGTGTATGTGTATGTCATATAATGGATGAAATGCACTTCTAAATTCTTAATAAACTCTCATATATAGTATCCTAAGGTTCTAACCCTAATCATAGGATAATGGGATGTTATAATAGTGGCTCAAGTGATAAGAAAAGAAGATATCTATAAAGCCTATAAATTAATGTATGCAAAATGGGTGCAAATATGCAAGAAAAATTAAAACCTAAAGTAGGAAAACCTTTTCATGAAGAACATCATTCAAGATCTAGAGAAGAAGTTGTTGTTTATTATAAATAAGCTTGATGAAATGTAATTGAAGTTGGTTAGTACCGAAAAGTTAGAGAAGAATGTTAAATGGAAGTATTGAAAAGCTAGAAAACTTGTTGAAAATTGGTAAGACTAAAGGAGACTTTCTAGGCATTGGCTATAAAGTTGAATGTTCTAAGTCAAATGATGAGAAAATTGGTGTGATCAGATCCGCCCAAGAAGAAACCTCAAAGAAGAATAGAAGGTTTATACCTACATGTCATTTTTATGGAGTTAGACACATAAGACCGAAATGTAATAAGTTGTAACAAATGATGTTTCAAAGGGGTCAAAACTGAAAAACCATACACTCTACGTTAAATTTCTAGTAGCAGAAATCCATGGTACCAAAGCACTCTTGGATTACAAATGATCAAGTACAAGTACAAAGACATAGTGATGGAAAAACAAGAAATTGTCCAGATTCACAGTTAGTTACTGCTTTTGAAGAAACTATTTAGGCTAAGGATAAGTCAGTTATTTCAGATAAAGAAATCAACCAGACAATTGATGACCAAGATAATGTGATGAGGAATAAGCTCAAGTTTGAATTTCTTTGAGGGGCACAGGAACTACGTGCTTTACATTTTTGAAGTATACATTGATGTTATTTATTAAAAATAAAAAACAAAAAAAGGTTCGAAGGAGTTATTGTTTAGGCTTTCTGAGTTTTTATTTATGGGTCTAAGGTTCAGTTGACCGATGTGTACATGAGGCTCTACTTTATGATTTGTGAATTCTTGTTTTGGATTTTTGATTTATGGAGTTATGTCATGAATATGTTGATGCTTAATTGGAGACCTATATGGAGATTTGAGTTTTCTATGATTCAAACTTTTCAAGTTTTATCTTGGTTTCTCTCTATATCGTGGGTTGTGATTAAGTTTGTTTATGGTTTGTTGAATGCAGTTTAGGGTTTATGAATTTGATCAGTCTTATGAAGATGGAATTAAAGTGAGCAATGATATGTTGGCATATGTATTAACTGGTAGTAAATTGTCATATTAGCTTTTTGCTATTGCACTACGTGCTTATGGTTCTTCCACTGCACTACTATTGATTTTTATGCTTCTTTATTCGTTGAGATTGATCACATTGAAGGCATTCTTTGTTTTGGTATTTTTTGTCCCAAGGGGAAGACATCATATTATTTTTGGTGACTGTTCAATTCAAGGAGAGATTTTAAGGTATCTCTGTGACTATTAGTCTTGCTTTTTGGCATCTTTTTGTCCCAAGGGGAGAAATCTGGATGATTGGATAATTGTTCATTATTGTTTCTTTAGATGTTTCTTGAACATGAAGAATTCGATGGATGTTCTTTGGAACTTGATGTTGGATTAAAGGGCAGTTCTTTTCTCATATGGATTATATGTCCAATTATTTTATTTAGGGGGAGTTTCATAATTGTGATAAACAATGCCAAAAAAGGGAAGATTGTTAAGATATATGGTATATATCTTATTGTTTAGTTTTGGCATTTTTTAATAATTAGACATCTAAGATAACGTTGATGAGTTTAAAATTTAAATCAAAGTGGGATAGAATAAAATCTGCTATCTTGGAAAATTGGATAGAGTTAAAACTCTATCTAGAGAAGAACTCTTGCAGATCATGTGACTGTTTTTGCTAAAGGATTTTTCTATGTAATTCCTCTTTGGTGCTTATGTGTCTTCAGCTGTGTTGTGTTTTGTTGGCTATATGGTTTTTGTGCTTAAGGCTGTGAGCGTGATTGATTGTTGTTGTTAATTGGATGGAAGAGCCGATATGTTGATTTCACGTTGATGAGAATTATATCTAGGTGCTGCAGTTTCTATTAATTAATTTGGTAAATAACTTCATCTTATGAAGACTTCTCCTTGATGAATCACATGACATTTGTTTAATGGGTGAAGAACTTCATCTTAAGAAGACTTCTTAGAGCATGACATGACCATTTAGCTAAAAAATATTATGTAGTGATTCCCTTTTAGTGTGAGTGTTGTTGAGGTGCTTCTTGGTCTTGTGTTGTTGACTTTTTGGGGTTACAACTGCGTTTTTTTGTTTTTGTTCATGCATGAATCAGTTGAGCAATTTTAATTCATACTTCAACGGCATTCAAGTTACATTAGATGGTTGAGTCTTTTGTCGTGGGTCTTCCTTGTGCAGTTGTCATTGATGTTTTTCTGACTGTCGTGTATTTCTTCTCCTATGACTGGTTTTGGGTTGGCATGTCATCGATGTCTTCACAGCTTGGTCTTACTGTGATTCCCTTTTTGGGTATGTCGTTGATGTGCTTCACAACAAAGTCTTCTTTTTTTTTTGCATTGTTAATGGATTTCTATTGGGAGCTCTTAGATCTGTGGTTGTCGATTGGATTGGAGTGCAGCACTGCTAATTTCATGTTTATAATCAATCCATCCTGTTGTTGGTTTTTCTGTCAAGGATGACATCTAAGTGGGCTGAAAAGTCATTGTGTTTGTGTGATTTTTAGAGCTGCGTTTTTCTAACTCTGAATGACTATCATCGGGCTATTCTGTTATGGAGTGTGTGCAGTTTTGGTAACTGGCTTTCTAGGGTGTTTGTGTGATTTTTTTGAGTTGCTCACTGTCATCGATAGTGATTTTTTTGTGGAAAAATTCAATCAATCTTGGTGATTTTGTGGCTCTCGATAGTGATGTTTATGTGCAAAAAATTCCAACAGTCATCGTGAATTTTGCAGCTTTGATTTTTATAACATTTCAGCAGATAAACATTTATATTTCTTGGTGGACAACTTCCTAATCTTTCATTTTCGAAGCTACATTGTTAGAGAAGTTGTTTTCTTTCTCAAGTATTTTTGTTTATGTTGAATTTTGTTTAATCACTTAATTTATTTATTTTGTTTTGTTATCATTAAACATTGTTTAAGAAAATCCTCTGTTGAGGTTAGTACGAGGCAGTCATACTATTGGGTGTGAAATTCTTTCATGGATTGTAAGCATGAGAGACAGTATCAAGGGTTGAGTGGTGTCGGTTCAGTAAAGCCTTTTATAAAACTATTATCGTTAGTGAAAAAATGAAGCTAGGTGAGGGTCCCGTAGACATAGGCAAGATGTGTCGAACTGTATGAACAAATTTCGGTGATGATTTATATTTGTGCGTTTATTTTTTTTCTTCTGATTTTAATTATGTTAGAAACAACTGCGGTAAATCGAAGATTTTGTGAAACTGTTATAACCTTTCAAAATTTTCATTTTTTTTATAAAAGGGAAAATGATGAGATTTCATTGGGATGAGTGAAAAGAATACCGAAAAAGGAAAAGTGAGTGAGTGAAAGTGAGCTAAAAGATCCTTCCAATTCCATAATTGGTAGTTTTTAGTTACAAGTTGTTTTTGAGTGCTTGTTTCATCAATAGATTGAGAGTATTGTTGATTTGGGGTATCAACCTATGTCCGATGCTGAAACTTAGTGGGATAGTTTGTAGCAGTTTTGAGATATAGTTCTAAGGATTAATAACCTGGAAACTTTAAACTCTGTTTTTTTTTTAAATTCTAGTTCAAACTTTAAACTTTAAACTCTTGTAAATTCTAGTTTAAGGGTTTTTTGTATATATATTTGGTTTCCGTTTTATTTTCTTGTCATTTATATTGCTTGGTTGTTTGTATTAATGCTTGGGTCTCTTAAGATAGCAGGTTACTCTTAATTGATGCCGTAGGAATTGGGATTGAAACCCAACATAACTCCCACTATAGCTACTACTCGCATCTTTGTTGGTTAAGTTCCTTCTATTATTTGCTAATCAATAAATGTTCTATTATTAGTTGAGAAGTTTGAATTTATGAGAGGAGGCGCTCATTCTCAAGGGGACGCA
>JAOSBN010000003.1:30684923-30704410 GCA_027563595.1 Erythroxylum suave
AAAAGAGCATTCGCACCAGCCTCACTACGATGAACATGTAGGCTAGACATTTCCGACCAACTCCAAGACCCTTTCTCAATCATTTCCCTACGATGATTGCGAACAATATTAATTACTGTAGCATTTAAAATGGCAAAATAATTATTTTAATAATTTGTAACTACAATTAAAACCTTTAAATACTCCATTAAACCTTATATTTCATTCGACGTATATATTTTTTAGGATAATATATTTAAAAATGTTTAATTTTTTAATTAAGTGCCTAATTTTTTAAATTTTTTAATTGAGTGACCAGTTTTTTTAAATCATAATAATTTAGTTCAAAGATTATTTTTGATGTATTGCGAAAATTAACACTTTGAATTAAATTGGTAAAGTCAGTACTCAATTGAAACATTTAAAAGTTTGAACATTTAATTAAAAAAGTTCTAAAAAAGTTGAATATTTTAGAATATGTTATCTCTATATTTTTTTATCATTTATTTTATGTGTTTTTTTATTAATTAATTTTCAAAAATAAATTAATAAAACATGAAAACAAGTACTTTCTGAGTTATGTTTGCACATAAATGGATGGATTTTTGCTTGTGAATTTAGCATTAAACTTGTTGGATGACGCATACAATGCATGTATCAGATGCCACTGAGTTCGACACTATCCCTTGTAGCGCAGAAGTTGAACTGCTCTTTTTCAAAGCAGCCCATTATCCTAACTTTCTAGATATGCTTAATCCGACACTAGATCAGAAGAAAAAAGTAGTAGAGTAGGTTTAAACTAACTTTCTAGATATGCTTAATCAGACACTAGATCAGAAGAAAAAAGGAGTAGAGTAGGTTTAAGTTGGTTTGACAAATTCCGTTTAACTAAGACTTTTGTAGTCGAAAATAGCTACAAGCAGCTACATAATAGGATGATTTAAGGCTATATTTGGTTGGATGTAAAGTTTTTAATAGAATGAAATGAATTATAATGGAATGGAATATAAATAGATGTAATATTAGAAAATTGTTGTTTTGGGAGATGGAAGAGATCATAATGTAATATAGTAAGATGTTGTGTTGAAGAAATGTTTATAATATAACACAGTGAAAAGTTGTTTATCATTTTACATTTTATCATAAATCTTCCAAATTTGAAGTTTCTTATTTTTATTGTTTAAAATAGAATGAGATGTAACATAAAATTCTCCTCATTCATCTCATTACATTCCATTCCATTTCTTTATTAAACTCTTCTCTAAAACGATGAAATAATATTACGCTCTATTAATAAACCTTAAAAAAATAGTATAAGGTAATTTAACTCTTAAGCTATACCAATACCGAGAAAAAGGCCAGTTCACAGTCAACTACTATGCAAAGTTATACAACAATCATTTATGCATTTGTGGAAGGAATTTATCTATATTTTTTTGCATAAAACTAAAAATTAAAAAGAAAGGAGAGTAATAATATTTGGAAATTAATTGGTGGTGTTTAATTAATTACACTGTAAAAGTCATACCTTGAGGGTTTTCTTCATGTCTACGAATCTAAAAGTAGACTTTGAGTCTAATTTCTAATTTGTGATACATAATTTAAATCTTAATTGTGCAGGGGTAACGTGTATAAATTCTATCAAGTCTTACTACAATGGTCCAAATCTTTTATAAAATCATTTTTCTTCTGTATGGAGTGAGGGTTGCGTAATATTAAATTTCTCAAATTTTCATATTTTAACAAAAATTTTATTGAATTGTCGTTATTTTCGTCGTCACTATGTATGAATTAATGCACACAAAATTGTAATTCGTGAAATTGAGTTGAAATAAAAATGTTAAGGACTTTATTTAAGTATAATCAATAATACATGCATTTTATGATGTCATATTTCAACCTTTAGCGTTTGATATTCTGGTCAAATATGAGCCATGGTATAAATTTTATACTCCTTAGGAAATGGTAGTGAGGTCATGAGCTTGCTTAAATGAAAGGGGAAACAAGAGAGCTATAGCCAAAGTTGCGAATACCATACAGGGTAATGTTTTGGATAAATTTTTAAATTTATAAAATAGTCCCTAAAATTTTTTAAAATTTTGCAAAATAGTCTATTGGTATATTGTACAGCTTTATACAACATACTTTACAACTTTATATCAACCCTATTTCCAAAAATCATAATAATAAATAATAATCACAATTAATAATTTAATATGAGATGACAATAATTTTTAAATATTTCACTTATAAATAATAACCTTAATTAATATAAAAAAAGACAATTATCGTAATGCAAATATAAAAATAAGAATAATACCAAGTATTTAAAATATTACAATAATACAATTTCATCATTTAATAAATAATAATTACATCAAAACATCCAATAAAAGAATAATAAATATCCTTAACTATTACAATTTTATCATGAAGAAGAAACAATCAAGTTGAAGTTAAACTTGAAATAAAAACATTTACAATTACATCAAATATATAGAATTTATCATAAATTGATAAACATCAAATATAAGTAAAATTAAAATAAGAGGAAAAATAACCTGCATTGAAATTCAATCGTCAATGGGAGGATACCCGTTATAACTACATTGACCCTAGTTGTCATTTGGTACAAAATTAGCAATGATATGTAAAGAACCTCCCAAACCATTACCACATAATTTTCTTTACTAATTGTCCTCTTAGGCTCTTATAATAATTAAGATGAATTAAAAAGTTTAGGGATAATAAAATATTACATTGTAAATTTGGATAAAATTATTGGAATAAAATTGAAATTTAAAAACTAGTATATACCTTAAACATTGTAATTAATAATGACTTCTTAAACAAATAATAAAAATTAATTTAATCATAAATTTAATTCCTCAAACTTTAAATATCTTTAAAGTAATCAATTCTAATTGTTGCCTTTCTATATGAATACGATACCATTTGCACTCTTTCAATTTAGGTTCTTTTTTGTGTATGTTTAAACAAATTATTTTTAGTTCAACTAATGATAATGTATTGCACTTACAATTACATATCATTTAGCATAGCATGAATGGATCTTTTTAAGAATATGATGTCATTTAACAAAGCATGAATCAATTGTCTTAATTTTCTCTTTTTATTTTTAATTTTGTTTTTATTTTCAAATTTAATGAACCAAACATTTATCGAACCAATTTCAAAATTTCAATGTGAAGTTGTGAACCAATAAACCAAACCAATAACTTAACCACAATACATTGCATTGCAATATCCAACTTTCAATTATGTTTAACCAAACAAATGAACCAAATTTTCCAATTCTCAAACATTCAGCCATAACAATTTCATTACTAAATACCACCCAAATCAACCACAACTTTCCTTACCAAAATTAAAACCAACTCGACAAAATTCACACCTCCTTTGTCCACATTAACTATAAATCCTTCAAAACCAACCCAACAAAACTCCAAATCTCTAACACTGCAACACAATCAATTAACTACAAATCTTCACAATTTCATTCCTCGCAAGTCACAAATCACAACAACACAAACAATTAACATAAGCATTCTATCAAAAATTGAAAAAAAACACACCCAACAGACACAAATTCACAATCGGTTTCACTCTTGGATCGGGTACAGATCTAGGCATTATACCCAAACCTGTCAGATGATGCGTTTGTGCTCTGTGGTCGTCGGATGGTGGTGACAGGAGGAGGTGGCAATAGGCAAAGGAGGCGACAGGCGGAGGAGGTGGCAACTGGCAACCCGCAACAACAGAGGAGATGACCCACGACAGGCCGAGGAGCAGTCAAGCACACCGGAGAGCACCACAAACACCAGGAGTGGAGCAGAGGACGACGAGAGCTATAGAGAAAGGAGAAGATGAGTCGGAGAGAGAGAGAGAGTAAACAGAAAAATGAAAGCAAAGATGAGAGAGCAGAAGAGGTCGGGGAGGTTAGAGAAATTTTTTTGAAATTTTGTAGATTGGTCCTCCAGCTAGCCATTTTTGCGGTACCGGCCTGGTACCATCCAGTATAGCGATCACTGGCTGGTACCAGGCAAAAACACCCAATACTGGCCGATATTGCAGCCGGTACCGAATCCATGAGTACCGTTCTGTTCCAATACCAGCCAGTATGAAACGGTACTCACATCTCTGGCTATAGCCGAACAAAAGGTCATTTGAAAATTCAAATGAAAGGGTCAGGATTTAAAAGTCAGAAATACATTCAACATAACCAATCACTGCTACTTGCAAGAGTTTTTTTTTTTAAGCAAACGAAATAACTGAGTATATTACTATAGCTGAAGCTATAACAAAAATACAGTAAGTCACACCAACTCTAGATTTCTAGCTAATTAGATGCTTGTCAACAACTAAAAGAAGAGAGAATGAAGTTTAATTACAGGTCATTGCTACTATAACACAGAAAAATACCAGGGGCTATAACTGTCACATAGTTCTCATATTTGCAGTAAGTAGGGAAGCAACATTGTTTGCTACCATTGCCAATCTCATCCAGTTCACAATATTCTCAACTGGATAGTATTTGTCAAGTTCTTTTTGCTGGTAGATTAGGTAATTGCGTTCTTTTCATATCATGTATATGGAAGTGGTGAATGTCAGTTTACGAAGGACTACCTTCTCATTGGTCTGTCTGGAAAAGGTGATGAATAAATTTAAGGTCTTCTCCCACTCAATTGAATGGTTCACCGCATCCACCAAGTTTTGTAATCCACTCCATATGGCTTTATCGTATACATCCGAAGAACAGGCGGTCATGGTCCTTATCCGCATTGCGACATAATACACACGTAGTTTCAATCTGCTAGAACTAACGATCGTAATCTGCTTTTAATAGCTAGCCAAGTAATAATACAAAAGTATTATTGACTGTGAAGAAGATAATGAATAGACTAGCAATCATAACACATGCAAAACTAACTATTATATATAATTTATATTCCTAGTTTTGAAGATGATTGAAAGAAAAATTTGTAGGAACCCAAGTGTTCGATTGTTATTCTTAACACCTTTGAAGCAATCTCTCTTAATTTCATTCAACGACTTCTTTCTTCAACCTCTTTTTAGGCATATAGTAGAGTGACCCCACACTTGTGGCTGATCTTTTCAACATAGACACTCCTACTGTTGGGAAGTCAAGTCTTTGATAGCATACACAATCATCTTTTTGAGCATGTAGTGGAATAACCCGCACTTTTTTACTCCGTTCTTAGCTGCATTGAACTTTAAAAAGTCTACATCCTCTCCGACGTTACCATGTCTACATACCCATTCACAAAATCTTCTACTAATGAAGACTATCATATGCTCTTTAGCTTTTCTTCGGATGAACGATGTTTCAGAATCGACAGAGGAAAAGTGGTAATTGTCTCTAAGATAACAATAATATCTAAGATGGAAACGCTTTCCAACAGAATCAATGCACAAATGAAAAGCAAATCCCAAAAATAGATGATTAAGCCACTGAGAAGGAAGGTGAATTTGAATGGAATCACTCATATTTTGATACTTGACCCACTTTGGTATTTTACTTCTTGGATAGCCCATTTGAAAATATTCTTGACATCACAAAGTTACAACTCAAACTAATGATTATACAGACCCAAATAAAAAAAAGGGATACATGCCAATGGTTTCTGCATTTGATTTCTTGTAAAAGTAGTTAGTTGATATCTCAAGAGTGCAACTGCAATTGCCTAACATTCATCTTCATCCAATTTCAAGCAATTTCGTAAGAAGAATTGTTAGATATATGTTAAATATATCTATTTTATTTTTATTTTGGCATAATTTTAAATTAGCATTCTTTTATCAAGTTTGAATTCAAATACCGGTCGGATAACTTTATAGATAGAATAGAATTCTATCTTATATTGGAGTTGATTATGTGAAGAGTGCTTAAGGGCATTATGGTATTTTTTCAATCAACGTGGATGAAGGGTTTGTTGTTGAAATATACGTGGTTGCTATTTTGGTGAATAACTGATATAAGAGTCGCAACCTATTTTGTGAGTGTGTGTATGCAAAGGTGTGTATAAAGTGGGTGTGTTGTTTTTGTTTTGAAAAGGACCTACGACTGACTTTTGCTTGATGTAGGTGAAGGTTTTCATTGTAAATTAAGTGGGTTTATGGAAAACATACGAGGGTGTTGTTTTGTTTTGAAAAGGTTTTGCATTGGTGGTGTAGTGAGTGTGTTAATTGGATTTTAAAAGAAACAAAGGTGTTGTTTTGGTGTGTAGGTGTTATGGCTGGAAAGTATTGCCGCAAGTCTTTTTGTGAATTAAAGGGGATTCCCGCATGTTTTGAGTATGAATTAAGTGTTTTATGGTTTTCTAGAAAGATACCATGATGTGGTTTTTATTGTTGAGCATCTACAGCTGATATCTTCTAAGTAGCATGAACAATTTGCGTGGGTGGCATCAACTGCGTTTTTGTGTGAAAATAGCTGAAGTTGTTTTTGTGATTTTTGGGTTTATGTTGAAGGTGAATAACAGACGCAACCTATGTTGGTTACTTTGTGCTGGAATTTCTATGGATCACGTCACCTGGGTTGAATGGTTTTCTGCTGCGTTTTCTTTGATGTGTTGTCATTGATTGGGTATTCTTGCAGCCATGATTTCTGCAGAAGTTTTCGTGACTTGATTATTGGTTCCGTGTGAATCAGCCCATTGTTATTGCGATAACTTCCAGATTTATTTCCGTGGAGCTTAACTTTTCATAAAGTTGTTCTTTTCTTTTGTCTCTAGTGTTTTCATTTTCGTTTCTAGTTATTTTAATCACTTGAGCTGTTCGTTAATTATTTGATTAATTATCTTTTATTAAGAGTGGTATAGAAAAATCATCTTTTGAGGTTAACACGAGTTGGTTATGATATTGGGTGTGAAAATCTTTCACGGGAACTGAGGTTGAGAGATAGTGTTAAGGGTTGAGTGATGTCAGCTCAGTAAAGCCTTAGGTAAATCTATTGTACTTTAATAAAAGTGATTAAGCTGGGTGAGGGCCCCGCAGATGTAGGCAAGGAGTGCCGAACTGTGTTACCAAATTTCTGGTGTTGATTTTTTTTTGTTCTTTTAATTTTTCTAATTTTATTTGTTTGCTAGGAACAAATTGGAAAGTTTGCGAAACTACTACCCCTACGGTTTTTCAATTTGGTACCAAAGCAGGTCACTATTTCAGAACTTGTTAGCAAGTTGGTACAAATTCTAGTTACGTGAAAATGACAAATTTTGAAAGAATCTCTTAAGGGGCAAGCAAGAAAGAAGCAAAGGACTGACGTTACAGGTTGAGGCTGGTAAAGATGTGAATGATGCAGAAGAGGAATCTGATGAAAAAGAAGACTTGGTACTACTCACATGGAACTTTGACAAATGGCTGAAAAGAATGAAGAAGGACAAATTCGAATTCAGACGATATGGTGGAAGCTCATTGAATACTAATCTAAAGCAATAAGTCAAAGCTCAAAAGGGTGAAAGAAAGGTGAAGAAAATCCGATGTCACAAGTGTCAAGGCTTTGAGCACGTTCAAGCCGAGTGTTCAAATACTTTGAAGAAAAGAAAAGGAAAATATTTTACGAGCACTTGGAGTGAGAACAAATCCGAGAGTGAATATGGTAGTGAAGAAGAAATCACTAATAGTGCTGCGGTAGTTGCTTTATAAAGCAAAAGTCCAGTTACTTGCTTAACAGTAACTGAGAAGGAAGTAACTGAAGATGTAAAAGGGGGGAAAATGAAAATTTTCCAGAAAAACGCAAACAACTCAGCTCAAGACCCAATATCAGATTATAACAGTGATGAAAATGGCCTAGATGATAGAAAGGAGAATATTTACGAGGCTCACAAAGCTATGTGTGAAAAATGGATGAATACGTGTAGAAAGAATGAAAGATTGGAAGAAGAAAATCTCTCCATGAAGAACACTATGCAAGGGCTAGAAAAGAATTTGAAGTTGGCATTTGATGAGCTTGGTGAAGCTAGAATGAGATTAGTAAGTATCGAAAAGGGATTGATAATGTTGAATGGAGGCACAGAAAAACTAGAAAAGTTAATAGAAATCGGTGAATTGAAAAAGGATCTTCAAGGCCTTGGTTATATGGGAGAGTGCTCTAAGGTGAATGAGGAAAAGAGTGATATGTCCATATCTATCCAAGTAGAAGAAACATCGAGAAAAACACGAAGATTCATACCCACGTGTCACTTTTGAGGAGTTATTGCACATATAAGACCAAGATATTATCAGTTACTGCAGATATTGTTTCAAAGAAGCTAAAGTCAAGAAATTCTATGTCCCTCACATAAATTTTGGAATCAGCCTTTAATACCAAAATCCACTTTGGTTAAAAAGGGTCAAGGATAAGCACAAAGATCTAGTGAAGGTAAAACAAGAAATTATTCAGATTCACAGTTACTTACTGTTTTTGAAGCAACTGTTCAAATTGAGGATAAGTCAATTACTTCATATGAAGAAATTATTCAGATAGTTGATGATAGAAATAATGTGATGAGAAATAATCCCAGGTTTGAATTTCTTCAAGGAGCACCAGGACTGTGCGCTTTACATTTTTGAAGTATGGTTTGATTTTTTTTTAAAGGAAAAGAAAAGGAAAAAAATTGTTTTCTTTAGTTCTTCTTTAGTTTTTATGTTGCCATCATCGTCCCATCCTTTTAGTAGTTTGCATTGTGACTTTTATTTGGCTTCACCGAAGACATTTTAGCTCTCTCATCAGTATGGGTCTCTCTCTTGAGTACCTCTCTCTCTTTTGAGCATATCTCTCGGTGTTTTGAATGGTAGTAAATTATCATCTTGGCGTGCGTATGATTCTTCCGCTGCACTTATTGTTGATATTATGATTATAAGTTTTGATATTGCTTTGTCTCAAAGGGGAGACATCAGATTGTTTATGGTGACCATTCCATTCAGAGGGAGATTTCAAGGTAAATATGTGATTATTTGTCTTACTTTTTGGCATCTTTTGTCCCAAGGGGCAGAAATTTGAATGATTGGATTATTGTTACTATGGATGTTCTTTGGAACTTGATGTTGCATTAAGGGGGAGTTCTTAGATTGTGGTTTGAATTTCTATATGCCTAATTATATGATTTAGGGTGAGTTTTAGATTTCTAACAAATATACCAAAAAGGGGGAGATTGTTAGATATATGTTAAATATATCTATTTAATTTTATTTTGACATATTTTTAAATTCGCATTCTTTTATCAAGTTTGAATTCAAATACCTGTTGGATAACTTTGTAGATAGAGTAGAATTCTATCTTATATTGGAGTTGATTATGTGAAGGATTGCTTAAGGGCATTATGGTATTTTTCTTATCTGCGTGGATGAAGGGTTTGATGTTGAAATATACTTGGTTGCTATTTTGGTGAATAACTGATATAAGACTTGCAGCCTGTTTTGTGAGTGTGTAATAGGTTGTCAAACTACCAAAAATAAAAGAAATGTATTTCCAATTCTCCAAAAACAAGGTAGCTAGTGGTGAATCGGGTCGAATCTGCAGGGAATTAATGAAGAGTTACTCAAATGCTCAGAAAATAACAGATTAAAGAATTGATATTGCAGGAGATATAAATAAAAATAAAAGCAATGCAAAAAATTTAAGGAGAGCTACAGTGACAGATATGACATGAGTATGTTGTATTGGCACAAAACAGGTATGAACAGCAAATAATAAAATGAGATTAAAGCGCAATGGGTGAAAACCTAGCCAAGGTACTCTTCTTCAGCCTAGAAATTCGATCATTGACATCATAAGATAAATTAGACAATTCAGATAGACAAAGTTATAGCCAAAGGTGACGCACTCATTAACCAATCTTTTCTTACTTTGTCGATAACTCTGGGAAATGCCCTAACAAGTTACTTCCCTAATCTAAAGACAACCCCTGGGAAATGCCCTGACAAGATCAATCTCTAGTTGCATTAAGAATGGAAAAGACCCCTGTCCTAACCAATAAATTTTGAGACGCCGTAATCTATTAAGTCAGATTATTTAATTCCATTAATTTTACCGCCAACGTACATCGTTTGCAAGATAAAACCAATTCGCTACTTTGATAGAATAATATCTACGACAATACTATCCTATTCAGCAATTTATCACTTAATCAATCACACAACTCGTGACATTGCACAATAAATTAAGCAATAATAAATCTGGTTCAAGCACGGGAATTACATAAACAAATAAAAACATAGTCTCATAAATTATCCATGGCTGAATATCCAAGCACCCTGACTAGAAAAAGCTTTAGTTGTTCATAGCTAACATGAGAACACAAGAAACCATAGAGTTCATCTTGTCTTCATAGCAAAATAAAATAAAGATTGTCATAACAGTGGTGGCTGGCGGCTGATTATTGAAAACAGGAGAAGGAAGAGAGGACCCTCTTTTCTTCTACCAACAGGTATTTATATCCTTTCCAATTCATAACCTGGCCAAAGTTAGGAGAGATTTCCTAATTAATCTTCAAGTATGACTCTCCATTCTGGCTTCCCAGCTTGTATTCCGCGTCTCTAACAAAGATCTAGCCCAAAATAGATGATAATTGGGCTTAAAAACTCATCCATAAATTTTGCCCATTTCTTTCCCAATACGACATAGTCATGTCATAATTGCCTTTAACATGCTCTGCGCTACTCATCAACTGCCCAATACGACATGGTCATGTCGTATCTGTTTCCAGCATGTAGCTTCTCCAAAACAACCCAAATCTCCTGTATTACGACTCCAATCCCCACTTTGGTCTCTTGCACACATAACAAACACAAAAGCACATAAAAACACGCAAATAGTAAACAAACACATGCAAAATGAATGCAGACTATCCTAGAAACCATGCATGAAATGCTACCTATCAAACAAACCCACACTTAAAACAATACTTGTCCTCAAGTATTCAATCCATTCAAAACCTCAAGGCTTCCAACCTCTTATCACCATTCTTTCTCCCATACCCAACACTTCCTAAGCCAACAAATACAATCATAGAGTCAAATAAACAAAGCATGAACGATCGATCTCTTAATTAATTAGGAATGTTAACCACTTCGACATTACCCTATAGAAAGCAATAACACCCACACCCTCTCCAATTTCGCTCAACACTCATGTAGAATTTTCAGGTGTAGTGTTTCTCTCAAAATCAATGCATAATAGTCCTCACATAGAGTCCAATCTCTACCACTAGCTCGGATTTAAAAACCCACATCAATCAACTAGGTCTTTTAAAGTCTTGTACTATAGCTATAGGGTTTGACAAAGAAAGAAAAACCAAAAGGAGCAAAGTATGTACCAGGTAACACATATGTCATACGACACATAAGGCCATAGAATTTATCACAAGTTGGCCGAACCGTTCCTTCATATCCAATCATCATTCTCCATTCATTTATCAAGGTGTTTCTCATTAATCATGGCTTAGCAAGTTTCAACGTTAATTTAAAGTTCAGAGCATCAAACTCGCTTTTAAAATTGTTTCTGGGGAAGAAAACATTATTGAATCTGAATATATATTTATACACATTTTTTTCTTTTTTTATCCTTCTCCCCCGAATTGTTTTCTAACTCTCAAGCCTAACACCACGCAATAACTAGGAGCATAACATAAACATTATACACATGAAGGATATGATTTAACAAATTAAATACATGTTACTTGGCAATTCCTCTTAGTTGGGTGTCAAATTCTGGGGCTAAAGAAGAAAAAAAAAGATAGGGTTTATTGGTTTTTTTTTAACATAAGGACAAAGAAAGCTCTTAGGCTCAAACGGGGACTACAAGGGATAATTCACTTGGTGGGATACTCAAGGAAATTAGATAGCAAAGGGTTACACAAATAATGCCTTAGTTTCATCTCCATGTACTAAATGTGGCTTTGATAGGAACTCAAATGTCAGATTCTAGCAGGGAACATACTATACACGCACACACAATAGAAATATGGAGTATATGTAATGTTGTACTCCCTCTTAAGCGGCTCAAAAATCTCACGATTAATTTTGTGTGGGTGTATGTTATTATTCCTATAAGATATATTCTGTTGAGGGCCTATTTGATTCTAAGTGTATTAGTTACTTCAAGTTATGCTGGGCTGGGAGTCAAAATAGATCAATTAAGCTAAAAACACTTAAAGAGTCGAACTTATCAAATCACATCAAGACAAGACTATTTAAGGTGGGATTTACTCTATTATGCATGATAATTGATGCATGAACATTCAAAAATGAAAATAAATAAACTAACAGGTGTAATTATTTACCACATGACAATGTCGTATCAGCAAGTAGACCCATGCAAAGCAACGTGAACAATACATGCAGAAAAGACAAAATGCAATTGCAACCAATATAGTATCACGACATGCACATGTCTTATGTCAACACAACATGAAAAATCACAGTAACACCAGCAACAATTTTTTTTTATATCAAAAGAAAGCAGCCTTCCCACCTACACTTATAACTTACATTGTCCGCAATGTAATCAAGGACAAAAGTTACTAAGATCATGGTGACAGAGGAAATGGAGGGGGCTCGCTACTGAAACAACAAAATAAGGTTGCCACATTGTGCTCTATCTTATGAACGATGAGTCGTATATATGTTTTCTCCCGGCATAATTCAACAATTGCCTTGGGTTGCCTCCCAAGTAGCGTCTTTGTTTAATGTCTTTGGTTCGACTGGGGCCACGCCTAGTAGTAATCGGGTTTACTTACATAATGTACCTCAACTAAGCGTGGCTCAAATCCTTCATAAAAGGGTTTCAATCTATGTCCATTGATTTTAAAAAATTTTGAAGTATCCATGCTTTGAATGTCAACGGCATCATTATCATAATCTTTTGCAATAACAAATAGGCCAACCCACTTAGAATGCAACTTACCTCCAAAGCGTTTAAGAGTCGAGTCAAAGAGAAGTATCTTTTGATCGATTTTAAACCTCTTTTTAGCAATCTTGTTGTCATGAAATGCCTTGGTTTTGGCTTTATAAATCACGGCATTCTCATAAGCATTGTTGCGGATTTCCTCAAGCTCTTGGAGTTAAAGCTTACGTTACCGCCCTGCCTCATCATAACTTGTGTTGCACATTTTCACCGCCCAAAACGCGCCATGTTCTATTTCCACAGGCAAGTGACATGTCTTGCCGTAGACTAGTTGATAGGGTGACATGTCTAATGGCATCTTGTAAGCAGTTTGATATGCCTACAAAGCATCCTCAAGGTGTGCACTCTAATCCTTGCACGAGGGGTTCATAATTTTCTCTAAGATGCTTTTGATCTCCCTATTGGATAACTCGGCTTGCCCATTTGTTTGTGGGTGATAAATAGTTGACGCCCTATGAGTGATGCCATACTTCTTGAACAATGCTTCCACAACCCAGTTGCAAAAGTGGGTTCCACGATCACTAATGATAGCTTTCGGTGTGCCAAACCTAACAAAAATATTAGCTTTCACAAAATCGACAACCACTTTAGCATCGTTAGTACATGTGGCTTTCACCTCAACCCAGTTTGAAACATAATCAACGGCAAGTGAAATATATTGATTACCAAAAGACAAGGGAAAATGCCCCATAAAATCAATGCCCCAAATGTTAAAAATTTCACAAACTATAACGGGAGTTTCTGGCATCTCATTTCTGTGACCAATATTACCGTAAATTGGCTTCTATCGTATACTTTGCAAAAGGCATATGAATCTCTAAATAAATCAGGCCAATAAAATCCAGATTCGAGTACCTTTCTTGCTATTCTTTGTGGTCCAAAAAGGCCACCACAAGCTGATGAATGACAAAATTGAAGGATGGAAGGAATCTCTTCCTCAGGTGCACATCACCTTATGATTTGATCCGAGCACATCTTCCACAAATATGGATCATCCCAGATGTAATATTTGGCCTCACTCTTCAGTTTATGTCACTGTGCCCTCGTATAATCCTCTAAAAATCCGTGTTCTATCAAAAAATTGACTAGGTCTGCAAACCACGGGTTACGACATGCCCATGTCGTATTGACCCAAAACGACTGTTCATCGGGAAACTCACTCGAAACCACTTCTCCAGACTGAAAATCCATGTTTATCCGACTTAGATGGTCATCTACAAGATTCTCAGCTCTCTTCTTGCCTCTTATCTCAATGTTAAACTCTTGTAGCAACAATACCCATTGAATCAACCTTGGCTTTGCATCCTTTTTGCTCATCAAATATTTCAAAGCCACGTGATCTGAATACACAATCACTTTAGTTTGCATTAAATAGGGTTTGAATTTTTCGAAAGCAGACACCACAGCGAAGAGCTCCTTTTCAGTGGTTATGTAGTTCTTTTGAGCTTCATCTAAGGTTCTTGATGCATAGTAAATTACATGTGGATTACGTCCCACTCTTTGTCTAAGAACAGCTCCAACAGTGTAATTACTTGCATCACACATTATTTCAAATGGTAAATCCCAATTTGGAACCTTGATTATGGGTTTTGAAACCAACCTCTCCTTCAATGTGTCAAACGCACCACGATATGCATCACCAAACACAAATTCGGCATCTTTTTGTAGAAGACAACTCAAAGGGTGAGCTATCTTTGCAAAATCTTTAATGAACTGCCGATAGAAGCTTGCATGACCAAGAAAAGAATGAACTTCCTGCACACTCACGGGGTAAGATAAAGATCCAATAATATCTACTTTGGCCTTATCAACTTCAATCCCCTTAGATGAAACTACATGTCCTAGGATGATTCCTTGAGTAACCTTGAAATGGCATTTTTCATAATTCAACACTAAGTTAGTTTCAATGCAACATTTCAAAATTTTCTCTAAATTCTCTAGACAAGATGCAAAGGAATCACCATATACAGTAAAATCATCCATAAAGACCTAAATTATTTCTCAATAAAGTCGGAAAAAATACTTTACACCTTTGGAACATCATCGGCATATTGCAGAGTCCGAATGGCATATGCTTATATGCGAAGGTACCAAATAGGCATATAAAAGTTGTCTTTTCTTGGTCCTCAGGTGCAACAGGAATTTGATGGAAACCGAAATATCCATCCAGACAGCAATAATAGGTGCGACCCCCAACATTTGATCAATGAATGGCAAAAGGAAGTGGTCTTTGCGTGTTGCAGAGTTCAGCTTCCTATAGTCAATGCAAACTCGCCACCCATTCTGAACGCATGTCGAAACTAACACCCCTTTATCATTTTTAACCATTGTAATGCTTGTTTTCTTTGGAATAACTGGGTTAGGCTGACCCATTTGCTATCCGAAATAGCATATATCATATCTCCATCAGTAGCTTAAGAATCTCTTTTTTCATGATTTCCATCATCAGGGTGTTTAACCGATGTTGTGACTTTCTACTCGGTTTGTAATCATCCTCAAGAAGTATCTGGTGCATGCAGATCGTTGGACGTATACCTTTGATGTCTGAAATAGTCCATCCCATAGCTTCCTTGTGATCTCGAAGTACCCAGATCAAACATTCTTCCTCCACCTTACTCAAATCATTTGAAATAATTACTGGAAGTGTGTCTCCAGCACCTAAAAATGCGTATTTAAGGTGAGAGGGCAGTGGCTTAAGCTCCAGATCTGGCAGTTTCACTACATATGGAAAATTTTGATTTTTGGCAGATACCACATGGTCATATCATATCGGTTCTAGTGAATTGCACAACATTATTTCTTCCATCTGCATCTAGTTTCCATTCAAATTATTTACTGCATGAAACAAACGATCTGGTAACACCCTATTTTTGTCCCAATTTGCTACCTTTGGAGCCGTTAATTCTTCAGTCAAGGCTACCTGCAAGGCATCACAACTACAAAACTCCAAAATTTTATCAACAAGGGGGTCAACACTATTTGTGGAAAAAGCAAATGCATAATCACTTCGGTGCTTTATTGCTTTATTAATATCAAATTTAATCATAGCACCATCAAATTCCATTGTCATGGTTGCAGCGTGCACATCTATTTTTGTTCTAGATGTTTTCAAATACAGATGTCCTAGTAAAATCATGCTAGAATTTCTAGTGTTCCTATC
Organism: Erythroxylum suave; assembly: GCA_027563595.1. NCBI lineage: Eukaryota > Viridiplantae > Streptophyta > Magnoliopsida > Malpighiales > Erythroxylaceae > Erythroxylum > Erythroxylum suave. Next base: position 30,700,988 of record JAOSBN010000003.1, read on the forward strand.
ATCCATATTCAACACATAAAAATCAATCGAAAATACTAATCCATCAACCTGAACCAGGATGTCCTCTAACACCCCTTTTGGAAAGACACTTGATCTATCCACTAGGTTAAGACAACCCCATTTTGTTTCAAAGGACCCAAATTCAAAGAAGTGTAATAGATAACGACATTAAATTAATTGAAGCTCCTAAATAGCACATAGCTTGCTCAATGCCTACATTACCTATTTTGCATGAGATAGCAAACATACCTAGGTCACGCTCCTTAATGGGTAGCTTACCTTGTAACACTACCGAGACTGATTCTCCCATGAGCACCCTCTCGTTAGCACACACCTTATTCATTTGTGTGCATAACTCTTTCAAAAATTTACAATACCTAGGTATATGCTTGATTGCAGTCAACAAGGGGATATTGATTTCAACCTTTTTCAAAGTTTCAAACACCTCTATATCATCAGTGGCCTTCTTCTTCTTTGCCAATCTATGAGGGAAAGGTGGTTTATCAAGGTTAGGCCGTATGATCTCAATGTTTGGGGCTGCCTTTTCTGTTTCTGTCGATACGACATGATCATGTCGAATCGCCTATTTCGGTTCTGGTGCCTCCAATTCCTTCCCTCTTCGAAGTGTGGTAACACTGACATTATGCCCTGGGTTTACCTTTGGTTGGGAGGGTAACCTACCCTGATTTTCCATCCTTGTCATCGCAGAGGCTAATTGATCTATGCGTGTCTCAAAAGCTCCAATCCTGCTGTTATTTTTCTCAATAAATTTCTTTAACAACATTTTCAAATCATCATCATTACCTTGCCTTGATTGTTGCTGGTATTGTTAAGGTGGATTGTGCTTCCTTTGCTGGTTATTTCCATTCCCATACCTCATATTAGGGTGATCATGGCAACCCAAATTATATGTGTTCGAATAAGGATCATATTTCTAGTTGTGATTGCTGTAATTACTCATGACATTTACCGTTTCATCCTCTTGCAAGGTGGGGCATGCATCGGTTGGGTGCTTTTGAGAAAAACAAAGTCCACATGTTGAAGAAGGTTTGCGGACTTGTTGCACAGTGCTAGCATTACCAATAAATTGCTTTTCCAACAAATCAGTTAGTCTTTCTAGTTTAGATTCAAGACTAAAAGACCTTACCTCATGCACTCCTCGTGTGGTAGTGTTAATGTGCATGCTAAACTGCTGCGAATTTGTAGCCATGGCTGATAGCAGCTGTCTCATAGCTTGAGGGGTTTTGTTCACTAACGCCCCTCCACTCGCAGCATCAATGACTCTTCTCTCATCTTTTGTTAACCCCTTATAAAAATACTGAACAAGGAGTTGTTTAGTAATACCATGTTGTGAGCAACTCGCACACATCTTCTTAAATCTTTCCTAATACTCATACAAAGATTCAGAATCATGCTGCTCCACTCTACAGATTTCCCTCCTCAAATTCGCAGCTCTAGATGCAAGGAAAAATCTCTCTAAAAATAATTTTTCCATGTCAACCCATGTATTAACTGAACCAGGAGGTAGATGAAATAACCATTCTTTCGCAACACCCTTAAGAGAAAATGGAAATGCACGAAGCTTGATTTAATTTTCTGTAACTTCTCATGGTTTAAACCCAGAACAGGTCACGTGAAATTCCTTCACATGTTGATTTAGGTCTTCAGTTTGTAACCCATGGAATTTCGGTAGCAACAGAATAAGTGTAGACTTTAACTCAAACCCATCATCCCTAGTCAGATACTGAATGCACAGGGGTTGGGTGTTCATAGGTGAGGCGAGCATCTCTCGCAGTATCTCAAGATGTGCCTCTGCCATGTCTAGTTCTAAATCAGAATCTGACCCAGATGAAGATAAAGCGATCTGCTCTTGTTTTGGTGGTGGCGCAAGAACTTTGGAAGGTTGTTGCCTACGTAGTCTAGCTTCCTCCCTTAGTCTTTTAGCAGCTTTCTTTATCTCAGGATCAAACAGAAGTTCATCTGCAGAAGAGGAAGGTTGCGTATAAAACGCTAAAAAAGAAGTTAGAAACATAATTAAATAATTCTTTACACACAATTCCCCGGCAATGGCGCCAAAATTTGATAGGTTGTCAAACTACCAAAAATAAAAGAAATGTATTTCTAATTCTCCAAAAACTAGGTGGCTAATGGTGAATCGGGTCGAATCCACAGCGAATTAATGCAGAGTTACTCAAATGCTCAGAAAATAACAGATTAAAGAATTGATATTCCAGGAGATGTAAATAAAAATAAAAGCAATGCAAAAAATTTAAGGAGAGCTACAGTGACAGATACGACATGAGTAAGTTGTATTGGCACAAAACAGGTCTAGACAGCAAATAATAAAATGAGATTAAAATGCAATGGGTGAAAACCTAGCTAAGGTACTCTTCAATTCAGCCTAGAAATTCAATCATTGACATCATAAGATAAGTTAGACAATTCAGATGGACAAAGTTATAGCCAAAGGTGACGCACTCATTAACCAATCTTTTCTTACTTTGTCGGTAACTCCGGGAAACGCCCTAACAAGTTACTTCCCTAATCTAAAGACATCCCTCGGGAAATGCCCTGACAAGATCAATCTCTAGTTGCAATAAAATTAAAAAGACTCTTGTCCTAACCAATAAATTTGGAAACGTCGTAATCTATTAAGTCAAATTATTTAATTCCATCAATTTTACCACCAACATACATCGTTTGCAAGATAAAACCAATTTGCTAGTTTGATAGAATAATATCCACGACAATTCTATCCTATTCAGCAATTTATCACTTAATCAATCACACAACTCGTGACATTGCATAATAAATTAAGCAATAATAAATCTGGTTCAAGCACGAGAATTAAATAAATATCTGAACTGCATAAATAAATAAAATCATAGTCTCATAAATTATCCATGGTTGAATGTCCAAACACCCTGACTAAAAAAAGATTTAGTTGTTCATAACTAACATGAGAACACAAGAAACCATAGAGCTCATCTTATCTTCATAGCAAAATAAAATAAAGATTGTCATAACAATGGTGGCTAGCGGCTGAATACTGAAAATAGGAGAAGGAAGAGAGGACCCTCTTTTCTTCTGCCAATAGGTATTTATATCCTTTCCAATTCATAACCTAACCAAAGTTAGGAGAGATTTCCTAATTAACCTTCAAGCAGGACTCTTCATTCTAGCTTCCCAACTTGTATTCCGCGTCTCCAACAAAGATCCAACCCAAAATAGATGACACTTGGGCTTAAAAACTCATCCATAAATTCTACCCAGTTCTTGCCTGATACGACATGGTCATGTCATATCTGTCTTCAAAATGTTTTGTGCTACACATCCACTGTCCAATATGTTAAGTCAGAATTTTGACTTCACGTATAAAGTGATTTTGATGACAAACAAAGATAAGACGGATGAAAAGCAGAC
>JAOSBN010000003.1:30734632-30745106 GCA_027563595.1 Erythroxylum suave
CACGAAAATGTTCACAAAACTTATCTTCTCTTCTATTGTTGTATCTTCGAGTGTAAGTGTCCCTGCCATTTTGTTTTCTGTTTCCACCAAAATTGGACAACAAAGCTGTGTTTCCTTGTTCATTCTTGTTCACACTAGAACCCATCAAAGCAACTGATATTTGGTTGTTCGTATTTTCACTAATGTTTTTTTTGTTTTTCGACAGTTAATAACATTGAATAGGTTTTGCTCACTTGTGGTAAAGGATCTAGCAACATAATCTGCCCTACCACAGATTCGTACTCCTCTTTTAATCCCAACAGAAACTACATTAATTTGTTGTTGTTTAACACACCAGAGTTATGATGAGAGGCAGCACACACACAGGCTCTCATAGGCATTAACGAGTCAATGTCATTCCAAAGCTTCTTCATTTTAGTGAAGTAGGTAGTAACAGATGCATTGCCTTGTCTTAAATTCGCTGCTTCTTGTATCAGTTGATAGATGTGCGGCCCATTACTTTCATCGTATCTGCTTTTAAGTTCATCCCATAAATCTTTCGCTGTTGTGATAACTAGGAAAGAATCGGCAATTTCTTTGGTTAAAGAGTTTATGATCCAGGCTATGACCATCTTGTCAGTAGTATTCCATCTTCTTGCTTGAGCTTCATCGTCTTCTGGCATCGGTATTTCACCGTTGACAAAGCCCAGCTTATTTTTAGCCACTAGGGCTACAACCATCGAATGACTCCATGACGAGTAGTTTCCTTCATCAAGTGAGGTTGTTACCAGGACACATCCAGGGTTGTCACTGGCACTAATACCGTATGAATCATAACTAGAAATGGGATTTTGGTTACCATCGATCTCACCGGACTCGCCAAAACTTTGAGACATTTTGGGTGTTGGATTTAAAGGAAGTTGGTAAGAGGTTTTTTTAAGGTTTGGGTGACAGGATCAAGCTACACTACTTTGATACCATGCAAGATGAATTTTAGGTAGAGAACATCAAGGATGATGAATTAACACTTGTTTTTTTGTACACATCTTTACAAATGACTGATGCTTTATTTATATACAAAGATTCCCACACGTATTTACAACTCTCTCTCCTCTAACGAATTTGAGTCTGACAAGCTTGTGCTTCTGTGTGTAGTGAAATGGTGGTTTTTGGTGTCACTGGTGTTTGTCGTAGAGAAGACAAAAAAGTGATGACTGCGTGTGTGAGCTGGCTTACATTTTCCATAAGTGCAATACTAGGTGTCTACAAAATGGAACAAGGTCTGGAAAAAAACCTTGCTTACAGAGGATGAAGCTTTCATCTTTAAATTCTCGTTAGACACTAATGTTGCCTTCATTATCAAGAAAAAGCTTTGGCGTATTAGTGTCAGCTTATGTTTTTGTAAAAATGGTATTTGTGAATGGAATTGAAGAGGGTGGGTATAAAAGATATTCTATTGTGGATTAACTTTCACTTAGCACCTCTGGAATATTGGACAGTGGAGGGGCTTAGTTACTTGGCCATGTAAGCCCCTTTGCTTGGAATCTCAAATTGATAAATTGGATAGATTGAGATATGTTAAGATCTGTATAGAGGTTAAAAGAAATGATAAGTTACTTAATGCTTTGTCCATTATGAAGAAGAATGGCATTGGTGAACTAATTGAGGCTGATATTTCATTGTCTTATAGCTGGAAACCCTCCAATCAAACCAGATGTTGGAAACGTACTGGGAAGTTGTCTGCCACAAGGTTATACTAGGAGTTAATGGAAATGAGGAGAATAATTAGCCATTAGAGGTTAGAGATATTGCTCCTGATTCAATATTGGATAGTCCAAAGGTGATGATAACACAAGAAAAAGCTCTAGATAATAACGGGATTCGAGATCAATCTATGAAAACCGGTTGTGGTCATAGTCTTAAGTAATGACGAAATATATCAGCTGGGTGATGAGATGCACAATTCACATAAAAGAAATGACAACTCTCCTATAAGTCAGAACCAGGAAAAGGAGCAATCAAAGGAATTTTTTGGACTAGAGTTCATAGTTGTTCTCTCTCCACGAAAAAGAAGATCCGTCATAAAAGTGAGGAGAGCAAAGCTTAAAGATACCCTATCCTTTGGCTGATGTCTTTCCTGGTCTGAAATGTCAGGGGATTTAATGGCCCCTTCAATCAACAAATTGTCAAAGATGTGATACTGGAGAAGAAGCACTTCCTTCTAAAAATTTTGGAAACCAAAATAAAAGCTAATAAGCTTAAGGAAAGTTTGAGATTTTTTAGTGCATAATAGTCTATCATCTCAGATCATTCTCACCACTTCAATGGTAGAAAGGTGGTGGTTTGTTTTTATTCTTCTCTTATATACCTTAACAATATGTTTTATTCCGACCACTTTATTAGATGTTTTGAATGGACTAATAAATCTTTTGATGTATGCATTATATATGATGCTAATTTAGCCTTTTAAAGGACTCATTTTGGAAGGATCTTAGGTAGATTCAAGGTTCTTGGTGGATTATGAGGAATCCGAACTGTGTTTTCATATAAGGCTGAGAGAGTTGAGTTAGCTATAAAAAACTCATTAATAATTTGAACCAAATGCTAAATCAAATTAGTGCGTTGGATTTTAATTTTATTGGATAGTACTATACTTGGAATAACAATCAATAAAGGTATTGGCACATTAGGGAATAACTAGAATAGGTATTAGTTAATGATTCATGGATGAGACAATTCCCAGGTTGTTATTCAATAATTGAGGTGATGAATTTAAGGTCTTCATTATATCTCAAGGCCTAGTTTAGTTTTTTTTTTTTTTTTGGCTTCAATTGATGGTTTTGAGGAGGTGATCCAGGCTAGTTTCAACCTCAAGGTTTCTAATCATTAGAATTTTTAATTAATAAGGAAACTTGGAGCTATCAAGAAGGGTTTGAAAGCACTTTGAAACAAGGTCTATGGGGATACTGGTACCAATCCAGATAGCTAGGAAGCTCTTAGGAAGGTTTAGCATAACTTCCATAAAGACCCCCTTGATAAGGACCTAAGAGCTCAGGAGTCTTAAGGTCCTCAATTACTATAATCAAGCCCTTGAGTTCCATAACTGCTTCCTTTGGTAGAAGGTCAGGGTTCTTTAGCTTAATGAAGGGGATAATAACTTTTTAAGTTCTTTAATATCGTTTTAGCTCGAAGGAACAGGAATGAGATCTATTCTTTGATTGAATGGGAAAGGATCTTATTAAGTATACTTACTAAGGGCCAACGGTTAGCATGCATTCATTTGCTAATATATTGTCTCTCTCATAAATCTCCTCTCTCAGATAATTCTCTCTTCTCTCTCCCTCCTCTCTCGAACCTTTGTTTTTCTCCTTCACAAACAGTTGTCTCTCCCTGCTCTCTCAACCGATTTTCTTTCTCAAAACCCTTAGTCAACTGCAATTTTGGAATTAGATCTGTGATTCTCACAAGTTGGTGGATCTTGTAATGGCATCGCAACTCAACCGATTTTCTTTCTCAAAACCCTTAGTCAACTGCAATTTTGGAATTGGATCTATGATTCTCACAAGTTGGTGGATCTTGTAATGGCATCGGCTGCGAAAACGAGTAGTCGGTTTGGAGGAACGGGAGTCAAGAAAAATGGAGTCAAAGTCGATGAAGGTCTCAATGTTTTCAAGTGCGATAAGTTCAACTCCGACGCTTTTGTTCAATCCAAGTAAAATTATTTTAGGTAAGTTTTTGCTTTTGTGCGATGGAGAAGGAAGCTAGAAGAGCTCAACAATTTCTCTATCAGTTCGTCCTGGATAAACAACCGTGAAAACTGTTTCTGGTTAGTTGCAAACCTTCTACGTCAGCAAAGATAGCGACAACTACTAACGAACAGCCAATTGATTGACCTTAATAACATGATTTGGTCATCATAAATGTCTGAATGACAGTCTAATTGTTATTGAGTTGGTCCTCAAGTTGCGTTTGTCGTCTGGTATGTTTAAGTTTAGTTTCCAACGAGCTGCACGTCCACAGCTAGGAAATGTTGCTCTACACGAGCACAAGCAAATTGACATTAGTCCTGTGACTATTTTGTGTGCACTGAACATTAACCCACACGTCCTTCGTTTCTTCTATTAGCTACAACAAAGTCATATGTTGATGGATTTATCGTTTTTATAGATACTTTGTTTAAATATCGAAAGTAAAAAGGAATTGAAAGACATTATCTCCTTATGTTTTATCAATATCTTTCTCCATGACAACTTATGTTGTTGTCCTTGACGTTATCTCCATGACGACTTCTACTTTATATAGTTCGTTATCTAACATACCTGTTCAATGCTTCTACTCGTATCGTTTATGGCTTGTGTATTGGTGTGCTTGGATTTTGGAACCCACACTTATGAGCACCTGCTCTGGACTCCCACTAGAACTAAAAGTTCCAAGTTAACAACTTCATCTCAAAATGATATATTCCACTTCCTAACTTCACGGACTACAACTACAACTAAAATTACCAAGTTAATGACTTCAATTAAAAATGATATATTCCACTTCCTAACTTTACCTAAAAATTATATATTCTCAATTGATTATTGACAAAGTAGATCAAAACATTCTAAAAATTGATCTTATTTTTATCTCACAAGTCTTTAGATTTGTTTAACTTTTTGTATCAAAATTGTTCTTATTTTGATCTCGTAAGTCTTTTGATTTTTTTAACTGTTGCTTATCGGAAAAACCACTTGTACATGTAAGAAGATTTTTAAATGATGTGTCATGTTTTTTCCAAATGGACTTAACTGTTGTTTATTGATTTTGTAATAAAATTACTACATCCATCGTATATAAGTATTCGAATGCGTGAGTCTTAAAACTTTTGGTTCAATTTCTTGTTTACGACTATTAGCTTTCATTCTTCTGGATTAACCTAAATAGCCAGTGCTCCCAACATAGATGCAGACTTCCTGTTTTGGCGTTGTATAACTATTTTGCTGAATGTATGTTAATAATTTTACATTCAAAACAATTTCCTAATTACTTAAAATCAAGTCCTATGCACAACTAATACTTTTCATAGTTGTTTTTTGCTTTCCAATAAATAATTGATTGATAACCATGACAGGGCATTTTTTCTTACATCCGCAAACAAAACTTTCTTTCAAAGGTATTTGATGGGATCGATATGACGTTGGCATTGTCTTCTTCTTCCATTATTCATATGCGGACAAATAAAACCAGCGCACACTTTATATCTCCTATATGTTAACTCCCTTCACGCCTGCTACCTTTTAATTGAAAACCAAGGCGCATTTATCTTCTCCACTAACGTCTGCGCTGTCTCTTATCTTTTCACGCTGCCAATACGTCCTTTACTTGTGTCATGATTCAAACACTTTTGCGTTTGGTCTTTTACTGTAATGTCACTTTATAATTAAAGATTAAATATTTAATGTAATGCTCACCTTAAATGTTTAGCAAATTAATTGTAATAAATCCACATAATTAGGCCAAAAAGTTATTGAATATCATTAACATCATAAAAAAAGGACAAACCTTCTTCTCCTTAGCAAATTAATTGCAATAAATCCACAGAGTTAGGCCAAAATGTTATTGAATATCATTGACATAATAGAAAAACGCACAAATCTCCTTCTCCTCATTAATACAAGAACAAATGAAAAAAGAAAAATAAGTATTAAGAGAGTGGCATAAACATAAAAGATTGTTAATGTTATGTTGTTATTGTCTTATTATCAAATGATTAATAAAAGGAAAAATCACAAAACAGAAATAACTATATTAAATTGACCATTGTCTTATTACATAACTACTTATAAATGGGAAAATTAAAAACCTTGAAATAGCTTTAACTGTACTGGTAACAAAGAAATTCATCTCATTCGTTCCTTTGGTCACACAGTTAGAATTCTTTCATCCTCAATTATATCATTTACTCTTCGTGCTCTCTCAAAATAGTTTCTTCCTCCTTATCACACCATCTTCCTCCCTCCTCTATCAACCAACTTTCTTCGTCAACATCGTCAAAGCAATCTTACATAAAGTTGTCATACAAACGTTTTTATATCTCATCTCCACATATCAGTTCCTGATCTACAGGTTAATTGATTTTTATCTCGGAAATAGTTATTTTGTAGATCGAAGAAGTTTTCTTATAATGTTTCATGTTCTTTGCCTAAGAAGATTAAATTTTTTGTTGCGATTTACTTCAACAGCTTGAAAAGACTCCGCCTTGCTTCCAGTAATCTTACTTCTCTTCAGAAACCCATGAAACTCGTGTTGGGACTGAGTTCCAGAACGATGGATAACTAATTTGTTAACTGGGTTTTAGTACGTTATCATCAGGGTCTTAAGTAAGTAGTCGTATGTGTTAATATTCAGCCTTTTGCCTGAAAACAAATTGTTTGAAACTATATACGTATACATATTCGTATAAATCGGAAACCTTATATAGTAAAACTAATGGCCATATAACGGCTATAATCTCTTGCTTTTTTAACGGTTACATAACGACTATAATTGAAAGTTTTGCTATAAATAACTGTTATTCATCAACATATTCACATAAATGTTGCTTTCCCTTTAACTTTCAAATTGTCAGGTGCAAAAATGTCTTGGCCGTGTTATCTTTTCTTTGTGTTATTAATTACCTTGCTAATCATAGGGATATTTAATATAGAAGAGAAATGTGAGTTTGAGTTTGATGTAATAATTCTGATACTCGTTGTTTTCCCTTTGTTTCTTATATCCATATTTATTGAATAAAATGACAATTATACTTTGATTGTTGTTAAAAGAAAAAAACATCATCGAATTTGTTGAAACGCTAATTAAATGCACTAAAATATAGCGTCAACTTTATAATTATGTGACATACGTTGTTTTCTTAGACAACTGAACTCAAACTCGGTTGTTCCACCATTAATTATTGAAATGCAACTATTATGTTTCTTGGACAAAAAAATTACTGCATCATACAAGCAATGCCTTAAGATGACCGTTTGTCAAGTCAGGAAAAAAGACATAAAAAATAATACAGTTAAAAAACAATTTCAATTCTCATAGTAATGATGTATGACAGGATATGTTAATCTACTTTTTGACAAGTTAGAAGAAAAAGTACAGATGATCAACAAAAAGATTTTGATGGGATCTTACAAATCTACAACTATTGCTTTCACATATGAAACTCATACACGGACAAAAGTCAAACGACCACTTCATGGGACTTGCAAGATGGATTGATAAGTGAATTTTTTTCATTAGCACTAAATTGTTTTGTTTTATTATTATCGACTAAAGGAATTTGAAGAGATCATACAAACTTACTATTATGTTTTCCACATAAAACTCACACACAAACAAATAAAAAAGCATACATATAATAACCATTTGATTGTACGCCAGTGTCAGCAGTTGTACCAAGAATTTAATTTAACATCTTTTCAAACTATAGCTTTACCTGCATTTATGTTTGAGATAATAGGTGAAGGACAAATCATCTTCCCCTAATTAATACATGCACATCTGCTTAAAACGTGCCTATAGATTACGAAAAAAATCTTACTTTTACAATGTTGATCTACTCTTTGACAATTGTGAGCAAAAATCCAAAAGATCAACTTAAAGAATTGGATAGGATCTTGCAAACCTACAGTTACGTTTTTGACATATGAATCTCGTACGTTAACAAAAAAAAACATAAATAGTTTTATAATACTTCTTTAGCTTAACCTTCATGTATGTCATGCACATATGTTTCAAACACCCCCATAGATTTCGCAAAATATCGCACTTTTACAATGTTGATCTACTTGTTGACAATTGAAAGCAAAAATCCAGAAGATCAACTAAAGGAATTAGATAGGATCTTACAGACCTACAGCAACCTTTTTGACATACGAAACTCATACGTTAACAAAAATCAAAAAAGAAAATTTGTTTTATAATATTAGCCATCTCACCCTACGACAGTGCGTAAGTAGTTCACATAATTTAATTATACATCTTTTCATCCTGTAGCTTAACCTTCATATATGTTTGAGATATTAGGAAAAGGACAAATCCTCCCCTAATTAATACACGAATATTTGCATCTAACGCCCCCAGAAATTGTGCAGAAAATCTCTGTTTTACAAAGATCCTAAACTGTCAACTATGAACCTATTGCCAAAAATAGCCTAATATGTTAGAAAAACAAAAGCAACTCTTATACAATAATTCAAAGTGTTAATGAAAATCCATATAACGCAAACCCATATGATACTGATGGACTAAGCTATTTATTGAATAACCATAGCCAAAACCTCCGGAAACAACATCCCAAAACCTTTACTATTGTTAAAGGAGACAGCTTCCTTCTACATACATTAAAGCTAACCACCAAAGTTGTTATATGGAGGAACAAGGACATAATTCTATGATCTCTCATGGTGCTAAAGGTAAACTTTATCAATGATTTGTTAATGTTCTTAGATGAATTATAGATGAAATTTGTTTTAGTTCAATATTATATGGTGATTCAATTATGGTCTTATGATGGAATATGTTATGCAGACGTTGAAACTGCTCTTTATCATGAACTATGGCATTCCTGTGCCAGTCCTTTGGTTACTATTCCTCGACAAAATGAGCATGTCTTCTACTTCCCTCAAGGACATATTGAACAAGTCCGTGTTGTATAATATGTTTGATTTTCTTTCCTTTAGTCTTAACCTTTGTATTAGGAATTTTGAAAAATATTATTTGTGTTAATGTCGTTTAGCTTTTGTTTAACTTATCAAATTTAATCGCTTTTTATTTATTTGTGCATCAGATGGAGGCGTCAACGAATCAACCAGATGAAAAGAAAATTCCCGTTCTAAAACTTCCATCAAAGATGCTTTGTCGTGTCATAAAAGTGATATTGAAAGTTCGTTATTACTAGCTTGATGTTTAAATCTTTCTTACTATATAAGGTTTATTTATTGATAAGTTTGTTTTTATGTTTTGTTATCTTATTTATTTTTCGTATTGTGCTATAATAAAATGTAGGTAGACCCAAATACAGATGAAGTCTTTGCTGAACTAACGTTACTTCCTGAGGCCAACGTAAGTACTGATTTGATTATGTTTTATGTAATATGATGGACGGTTTAACATTCAAAGCCAAATCATTCTTATTATATTATTATCATATAATATCAGCAAGATGAAAATACCGTGAAAAAGAAAGTTCCCACACATTTACAATTGAAGTTAAACATACGTTCATTTTGCAAAACTCTAAGGCCGTCAGATGTTAGTAGTGACAGTGGACTTGTGATTCGTAAATGATATGCTGATGAATGTTTGCCTTCATTGGTTAGTAAAATGCACCTTCTAATAATTAGTATTGATTTATTTTTTCCCAAATCTACTTCTATTTCTAAAGCAACAGAAAAAATTTTATGCATCGCAGGATATGTCTAAACAACCTCCAACACAGGAATTAATTACCAAGAAATACATAGAACCGAATGGAGATTTTGTCATACATTTCGAGGTTAAAAATTTTTTGTTTGGTTTTTGCTAACATTTTACATTGTTTGTTCATTCGTTACTAGGTAAGATTTTTCATGGATACATTAAGCTCACATTTGAAAATGGTAGCCAGTAATTGTCCCCAAACTGAGGAAGAAAAGCAATCTATGGTTAACTATCCCTATGATGTAGGAGTAGGCAGTATCATGTACATAATGTTGTGTACAAGACCAGACCTAGCCTACTCAATCAGTATCCTAAGCAAGTTCATGGCTAACCCAGGACTTGAGCACTGGCAAGGGCTGAAAAATGTCCTCAGATACCTTGCTGGCACTATCAACTACATTCTGTGTTTTTCTAAAGCAAAATTAGTCAATTCTAACAATATATGCATACAAAGATTTGTGGATGCAGATTATGCAGCAAACAAAGATAGCAGAAAATCAATTTCAGCATACTACTTCACATTAGCAGGAAACACAGTAAGTTGGAAATCACAGCAACAATCATCAGTGTCATTATCAACCACAGAGGCAGAGTACTACGCAATCACAGAGGGAGTAAAAGAGCTAATGTGGTTGATAGGAATTCTAAAGGAGATACAAATTAATCTAGCAAAGCTTACGGTATTCACAGATAATCAAAGTGCTATTTACCTCAGTAAAGATCCGGTACTGCATGAGAGATCCAAGCATGTTGATGTCCGACTCCATTTTGTCAGAGATAAGATAGCTCAAGGCTTCTTCAACCTGAAAAAATCAAAGGTGAGTTAAATCCTTCTGATTTCGGAACTAAAATACTAACACAAAAGAAGTTTAGTTTTTGCAGGGACTACTTACAGATAGAAGAAGCCCCTTGAATCTTGAAGCAGATCTGATCGAACTCGATGAAGAGGCGAAAATTAGGGATTTGGGTTTCTTCAATATCACTCTCGGGTTTTTTCAGATCTGAGTTAAAATTGATGGAGAAGAAGGTAAAGCCCCAT
>JAOSBN010000003.1:30749437-30760899 GCA_027563595.1 Erythroxylum suave
AAAGAATTAAATACGCAAAGGTATAAATGTTTCTTCAAAATAATCCTTACTTAAGAGGGATTCAGGTGCAAAGGCATGAGAAATCACCTACAAAGCTATATAATCAACAAGTCATAACAATTTTACCAGTTTTCTTTTCATCACACTTTTGTGATAGAACAGAAGCACCAAATAAAGAATTTGACAGGCAGAAAAACAAAGTAGATATATGACTGCATTACCTCTATCTATTCTACAAAGTAAGCGGTATATAAGATGAGATCCAGTTTTGATCCTTGTGCATTCCAAAAAAAATACATCTGCTTCAGTAAGTCCATCAATTTGATAATTGACAGTAGATATCAACTGGCTTCATCCCCAAAGTTTTGTGTTAAGAATTCATCAAGCTTGCCCCAGTGAGAAATACCAGATTTGTCTGAGTTCTCAGAAGGCAACGATCTAATGCATCCAAGAATGTGTTTAACATCTCGATACAGTCTGATCCCAAAAGTAAGAGGAAAAATGCTTAGTGTCCCAGAATAAATTGTAAAAACAGTATCCAAATACAAAAAATCATTGCTTCTGAACGATAATAACACAAAGAATCCAGTAGCTGAATCAATATGCACACCCACAATGTGAAAAAATAAAACTACCTGCTCTTTGCTTGTGGAGTGGTAATCTCTAACCGTGAAAATGCCTCAGAAATTTGTGAATGGAAGATTAATACCACTTGCCTGTACAAAGAATAGCACAAAATTCATTGTGATGAAGAGATGATTTCCCGAACTGTTAGTCACTTAGTACCCTGACAGTAAGGAAAACAGACACTAAAATGACAGCAGCAAAAGTTAATTCACCATGCTCAAATCAAGACACACCTAAAAATTGCTTGAACATCTGCCTCATGCAAGTTTCGAGATAATACACGTTGGAGGAAGCCAACCTCCTGTAAACATAAATGTTAAAAGAAAATTATGATTACACAACTTCAAAGAGAACATATATGCCACTTGAACACTGTTGTTGTACCCATCAACACACTTCAAATTCATCTCAATTCTTGACGTAAAATTTAGATGAGAAAAAACTTTACTTTAGGTTTCTATCAGATCAAAGACTACCTTGACAACCAAGTCATCGCACTTTGTAATCATGATTACGTGATAATATGAAGGATATGCTACATGACACAACCAAAATTGGGTCCTCGATATATATTCGTAGATGTGCATATACAATATATATATGTATGTCTGTGAGTGTGTATAACAACTACTGAAGCTATAAGCTCGAGACACAAACCAAACCACTTCATCAATTGATATTCAAAGAGCATGGAATCTACAACTTCAACCAGTATTAACAGACCTCGGAATGCTTTCCAGTGCAATTTTAGAACTGACAAGCAGCACCCACTTTCTGTTTTCATTTTCTTTTTTAACAGTCAATTAAGAAGGTGCAAGTTAACTTATTTGTTTTACAACAATACCATGCCCTACAGACTGTCTAAACATTTAAGAGTGTCTTTGGGCTGAATGAGAATGCCCAACAGGACATCAACTTCTGCCTCGAGCCAAACTATAGGACGAGGCCAAAATATCATGGTCAAATAGTCCTTTTGCATCTCTACCCACACTAAATCATGCCTAGTCTAATGTCCAAAGCAAGCATGCACAGCATTAAGGACATACAACTGTTAACTCATAGATTAATAAACGTCCAACGACATTAAATACCTTTGTAAGGGATCGTGCAAACTGGCTGGGCTGTGAGTCAGGATCCTCAGGTCTATTCCAGCCCTCAACAATTTGAGGCAAACCCCGTAGATGAAATAACAACCTTTCCCTCATTATTTGGACAAGCTTTGTGTGTATCTCATCCCTGTGAACCTTATAATCCTAGATCAAATGACTAGCATCACGTAAATAACAATATTGAACTACAAACACCTCTAACATCAAAACTAGTTTCTGCTACAATATTGAAGGTAAGCATGAACTGAAGTTCATATGAGATTCACAACTCCTGATGATTATAAGGTTTCATTACAAATTCTAGTTAACAGCTGTCTCAATTCAGCAATGCACTCAACCCCACCAGCCTTTATGCCAGGGACTATTCGTTTTAGAAGTAAATATTAAGCAAACAAAAGAAAAGGCACTACCAACCTGTGCCACTCGATCAATTTCTAACAAAAGCAAGGCCTTCCTTGTCTCTGGCACTTTAAGGAAAAGGATGCGTCTGATTTCTAATTCCAGATACGAAGCAAAAGAAAATAAATTCAGTAACTTAGAGCACGTCAACTATTTCTCCAATCCCAAAGCCCAAAAGGAAAGAATACATTGGAAATCACACTCAGGGAAAAGTTTACATAAACAAGAAATTTCTCAGACTTAAATTAAAAGAGTAGAATTTCAAATTCAATTTGAATTTTTTTTTGAAATGAATATTAATTTATTAATTAAAGTACAATCACTTATAGATTTTCTTACCTTTTTTATTACAAATATCAACAATATTTCTATTCTCCCTTCAACTCAAATAATAAACTATAAATATTACCTAGGGAGTTTTATAAAAAAAGAGGCAAAGCCCCTTATCGGATTTGAACCGATGACTTACGCCTTACCATGGCGTTACTCTACCAATTGACGCAAATGACAATGACAAAGAATAGAGGAGTCATAAGCATGAAAATTGGAATGTACATTTTCTATGAAGGTACATATTATTATTCCAAGAGAAAAGTGTTTTATGTTGCCATAGATAGGATGATATATGGCTACCATTCTTCCAAGTGTCCCTGTAGATAGGATTGTTTAAACTCAGAGTTATTCAACATATTATTTCGATGCATCAGTAAATTGCAATCTGAATTTTACATAGTGCAAGCAAGATGGTGATTTGATTCCATTTCTGATTTTTTATTTTCGTTTCTATTTATTTTGAAACAAAAACAACAATATATTTGATTATTAATATCAAAGTAATAATATTTTTATCAATGATAATAATTAGATGTTAAAAGTTAGAAAAACTTAATTATATAAATCTCTTATACAATATTTATTAATAAATATTAATAATAAATTCATTATATTTTATTACAATAATTATATAAAAAATTTTAAAATTTTTTAAATAATATTTATTTGTTAATATATATATTTTAATTGTTAAAACCAATGTTATTACTTAGAGTTAAATATTTGATTTTTAAATTTTATATTCATACATAATTATTTTGTATATTTTAAGGATATTTTAATTTTAAATATATTTATTAAATAATTTTTAATATTAATTTTTATTTTAAATTTTAACTTAATTATAACACACTATAACTTTTATTGGCAATAAATATTAAACAATTAAATAATATATATTTATTTAATAATAAATTAGATTATGAAAACAAAAACAAAAATTAATTTTTTTTGTTTAAAAAAGTTACAAAATAGGAAAACATCAAAATCAAAACCAAAATCAGAAATTGAAACTGAACCAAACGAGTCTTTTTTTAATAAGAAAACGAAAATCAAAATTCAAAAATAAAAGTGGAGCCAACACAGTCTTAGATAAAATATTATTCTATTTTCTTTTGCTTTGATAGTTAGTAGACTTAGAAAATCCAATTTTCCATAATAGAGAAGACGAAATAGATGCTGACGATGTATGGACTAAGATCAGCATAGATGGAAAACAACCAATAAAATTGATGACGAAGTGATTATAAAGTTTCATGCTAAATTCTCATTTATCTGAACAATTAAATCTTCAGGAAAGTAAAAAAGTTTAGTTAAAAGTCAGTGAAGTGGCAAACATACCGGGAATAATAGCATAGGTAAAACTGATGACTTGACTTGCAAGAGCCAAGTGCTTAGAGGTAATAGACTTCAATCCAGAGACCTGCAATTAAATGTAACCCAAGATTCTGAGATGAACTAATCACCAATTTTTTTCAAAAATTTAATATTAAAGAAAGTAAATATATTGTAATACAAAACCAACACAACAAAAAAGGAAAAATGAGACACCCCAAGACTTAGCATTCTGCACTTATCGGTAAAAGATTAAAAGGTAGCAAACACTAGTAGAAAGAACATCACTTGGATATCCTTTTTGAAGAAAAAACACTAACAACCTTGTCATACTGATGGTTTTCACAAAACTTAAGGTTAAGAAAATAGATAGACCATTGGGCTCAATTGGAGCGGACATTAGAATAGAAGAATTAAAATCCTGGTAAAGTTCCACGCTTTCCAATGAACCCAAAACAAAGAAATCCAGCTTTACAGCAAAATTCCATTTGGACTGAAATATAATACTTGTCAGATATATTGTGTCACAGAATTTCCCTGTACTCTCTCCCAATCGGGAGTATCCTCTATTTCCTGAAAACAGTCTGTAAATCATCCAATTCCATATGGTAGACAATTAAAGAAAGAGATTCATTAGCCAATACTTATTGTATGATTTTGGAGACCTACAAGCATAACATCATAATTTATCATAATTCCTCATAGAAAGTCCACTTGTTTCACCAAAAAAAATCAAATTAGAGCTTAATTATTGACAGAAAATGGAATTAGAACTAAGATGAAAATTACACAACAAATGGTTTTATAAAATAAACCAGCGAGTAGAGATCTCACTGTATTTAACTTTTTTTTAACTTACAGGTCGTCTTATTACGCAAAATAACATTTGCACTATACATTTTGTAAAGTATGAATAATACTTAACATTAATCGTTAAAAGATTTTACCTGCATAGCACCAGCTCCAAGAACAAGTTGACAAGTCCTCGTGTTAAAGAACTTTAGTATTTCTACAACACGATGAACAACTTCCGATGATAGTGCGGGTAGAGAGCTATTCATATCAATGTATTCTGATAGCATCTTCAACAATATCAAACCACTGGAATTTCACAAACAAAAAGATAAGATCAAATGGTACCATGTAGCAAAACTTAGAAAAAGTCATTTACGACCAAAAATAACTCAATAAACAAGTCAAGTTCCTGGATGATAGCAAAGTAAAAATTGAAAATACTGCCATGATTAGGCTAAGAACTTTAAATAGAAATAGAGATAGCAATTTTTGGCCCATGGATCTAAATTTAGTTATTTTTAATAGGCTGGGCCATGAGCTAAACCCAAGCCCAGACAAACTCGAGGTCCAATTGTTCTAACCAAAACAATATTGTTTTACTTAAAAGAGTTGAACCTCAGGTAAATTTAGGTCTGAGCAACCCAGACCTTAATCCAATTTTAAAAAATAAATTATTATATATTTTTAATTTTTAAAAAACATTATTTTAAAAAATTGCTTCAAGGCTACATCTAGTATGGCATACAAAGCTTTGGAAGAGTAAAAGGCAAAAGGTTTTAAAGAGACAAATCTGCCAATGGTCAAAATATGTAGAACAAGATAACTAACCAGTTTACCATGTGATAGCCAACACCTCCACAAAAAAGGGTTTGAGAGGTAGATTTTGCTCGCTCCTTCGCGTGATCATGATTACTTTGAGCAGACGATACAGAAACATCAGCTTTATTGTTTTCAGCTGTCTCAATAGAACTGGACTTGACTTGCATAGCAGGATGCGAGGATATGTCACTAGAATCCATTCTTTCCAGTGGCTGTTGAGTTCTTTCTGATTTAGTCTGTGCAACAAGTGAGCCATCATTGCTTGCAACTGCTTCATTGTAGCTTGTCATATGACTTTCAGAACTATCCACATATCCACATAACAATGCTTCTGAAGAAAACAATGAAGTGACAATGGCCTGAAATTCATCAGGAACATCTACTTCGACCCATGTTTCTTGGTCAAGAACTGCCTTTATTTTGTTCATCTACAACAACCAATGAACAGTTTATTTCTAAAACCAGATTTGCAGGGTATTGCAAAAATTATACAACTCTGTCTGTATTAAGCTGGACAGAAACTAACTCGTGATTCATGCTGGAAATCAACGAAAGCTTTAGCCTGTGACTGCAGTGTTCCACGAATACTGTACCCCAACCTTCCCCCAATCTGCGTATAAGAATTACAAAAGCATCAGAAAAGCAATCAAATCAGCTCTTTCTTTCTAAGTGCCAAATTAAAAGGATAAGTACCTTCTCAGTGGCACTTATAAACTCCTGGGTAATATTGTATATGCTTAAGAATTCCTGCAATCTCAGCTTAGGATGAAGAAGAGCACGGACACCAAGAAGCTTTGCCCATCTTCCATGAGCAGCATCACAAGCTGCAAAAACAGCTTCAGCATTCTCGCGCAGCACATCAGCCCTATCAAAAATCAGAACTTTAAAAATATTATATGAAGTGGTCGAACTACAAACTGATGGTTAGAAGAGAATCAAAACTGATGCTTTGCATAAGGAATACAATAACCACAAAAAAGGGGCTGAACATCTTATCTCCTGGAAATGTCAATTTTGCAGGTATTGCTGTTTTTGTTACTTAAAGAATTGACTTGTGGGACCAAATAGTCTATAGGATTTTTCTTGTTTGTATTTTTACAGTCTTTCCATATTGATGTCAAACGAGCCTAGTGCCATCCTTCACAATCATGGCTAGAACATACATTAAAAAAAGAGAGAGAGAACTCACTCCTAGTGATTGTACTCCAAAGATTTTCTTTTGTTCTAAATATTCAATCACTTCAACACCCACAAGACCATATAATCTCCGACATTGGAATGGCAGTCTTCCTTCCTACAAAGGATATACCTATCATGTCTTTGAAAGGCCATTTAATGATCCCTTCACTCGGTTCAATACAACACAAATTCATAGATAATTTTCCTTAAAATTACTGATCTGGAAAGTTCCATCACCCAAACCTTGCAAGCAAACCTTAAATCGCTGCGGTGCACAAAGCTCTGAGTGATCCTTTATCTCAACAGAAGAAAGGCTACCAAAAGTTTATAGAGAAAGGTCCAAGATGCACAGCATGCTGCAAAACTATAAATCTAAAATAACAACAAACGGAAAGGAGTATACCTGAAATTTTTTGATATATTTGAGGACCCCACTAAATCACTTTCTTTACCCTGAGATGAAGGAACCTTGATAGAATTTTGCTGACCCAAGGATGAAAGGGGAGAACCACTTTGACCATCACTCTCTTGAAGTGTTTCAGCGGCTGCAGCACCAAGAGCAATAGCAGCAGCAACAGAATCAGCAGCATAGTGTCCATTGAGGTTGCTCATAATCCACTCAATTGCCTTTTTCACTTCAGCAGCCCTCATTAAATGTGCCTGCATTCACTAAAAGAAAATACATCACATTACATCTTCTTTAAAAGGTGCTTAATCATAAATCTCTAGTGCCAAAGCCAAGGAAGCAATGAACATCATATATCATCCAAAAGTATAATTCAAAGGACCTATCAAATTTAAAAGACATCTTAGACATATCAAGTTTTCCAATAAATGGTTAACAATACATTTGAAAAATACTTGATAGAACTACACATTCGCAATTACTTTTCATAGAAATAAGAATCAATTCAAGACCAAAATTTGTGAGAACTGCATTAATCATATTTAACTAATTGAAGCAACTGATTTTATGAAAATATTTAGAAACAAATCAAAAGGTGTGAATAAAACAAGTAAATAGTTTTCAAAGTTTCTTATCAAATTATTCAGTTACATACGGATTACATTCTCCACTAATCATGCTGCCTGTAAAGCATTGAAGAGATGGAGCAAAATGTCATGAAATAGGTTACCATCACTTCTCCAAACTTTGCCTGCTTGATCCAAGAAACTTTCTTTCTCACTTCCACTCTCTGTCTCTCACTAATTTATTTTCCTGTTGCTAGATCCTTTGTTTAATTGTCAAATCAAGCACTCATGCTAGAATTTATTAAGCATATATCCTATGCAAAATTATACAAATTTCAGGTCCTAAAAGTGTACTAGGAAGCAGACATTACCCTTACAATCTTGAAAATAGCAGTTAAAAGTTGAACAAAACTCTCAGTTGACAAGCTCCTCAACTTGCTTGCAAGCGATGAACCCGCACCTGTGTGATTAACAAACATCAAAAAGTTGGAAGCAATCAAACACATAACTTGTTGGCGATGGAATTAAAGTAGACAATGAACTACATAGAATAATGGCTTTCAAAAAGACATTAAAATCCTATTTTTGTATGAACTTGCCTTCGGCATCGACCGCTCGCTCTCCAGGATTAAAATCTAAATCCAATGGCTGGGATACAAGAATCGGAAGCAGCTCTGCCACTGCAGTCTTAATAGCATTTTTCATATCACCAGTCAGATTGTCCTGATACACTCTCAAAACCGCTGGTAGTTTAGCCTGAAATATTTTCATCAAAATACTCAACATTTGCACCAGGCTGAAGCACAAATTTTAAAAATAAAAACTACATAGACTGCTCACTATTCTAAGCAAGCCAACAACAAGAGGTAGAAGACGATCCCGAAAACTAGAGGCATCTTCATCATCCAACTTCACCTGTTAGCATGATCATGCCAAAATAACAATTCAGAAACAAGTCAATGGAAATTCGTATTCCCTACATCCTGGCACGCATATAACCAATGCATAAGTGAAAGAATTAGAAAATCTAATTACTATATCCTGGAATCTTCAGTTATCAAATGCAGGGAAAGAAATTTAGAAAAACATATCCCGAAAGAAATTTTTTATTCAATCATATCCAACTCTAGTACATCCTTTACAATATACAATCCCAAACTTAAATTCAAGGGCCTCATTTGAATACAAAATAAACATAAACATACAGATATACAGGAAAAATGTATCAGCAATGATCCCTAATGTTATCCAGTTCGCTTCGGTCAGAATACATGCAAAACTTTTGGCGCTTATAAATAAATTACTAAAGGAAATTAAGCAAAAACAAAGGATTGCTGCATCCAAGAATAAATGCAAATAAAGGAATCAAACTCACATTATCATCTTTTCCATTGGTGGAGATGGAGGCCCTTGCCTTGGCGTTGGTCAGAATAATGACATCCCTGTCTCCAGCTTCATGTATTGAAGCATGTAAAAATTCCGTGGACAGAATGCTACAAAACAAACATCAAGCATTAAAATAATCTGCACAAGTTAGGTCTTATGACCATGCTCCCACAATGAGGAAATAGAAAAAAAATTGTATAATCTTCAATAGTTAACTGATGAGATGCATGTTCCAGTAGTTGATATTTGGAATAATATTATCTGTACTATTAGCTTAATTGTAAAGGATTCCTTTAGTTCTCTTGTCCATATGTCAGTCATTTTGACTAAACTTCAGGATATTGAACAATTAAGTCTTAATTGCTTCGAATCAACTACAAAGAGATTTTCCCAATACTCCCATCGGATCTTTAAGAATCAATGCTGGCAAGCTTCCCTCCTACTTTCCCGCCTGGATTTGATATCTGTTCCAAAAAGGTAAGTCTAGAACTATTTAAATGTAGAGAACAATCTCACAAGATCCTTCTTTAAAATATCTGCAATAGGTGATCCATTTCCAATTTAAAAAACCACCCGTTTCCTTTCCAATCCCCTTTTGCTATCCCACTCATGTGCCTTGCAACCAATGCAAATGGACTTGCAGATTGTGCGATAAATGCCAAAAACAAGTATTAATTAAAAAAGGGGTACCTGCTTATGGACTCTATTGAAGCTGCTACATGATCCCGAAGGTGACGGAAGCAATGCAATCCAGTCAACTCATCTCCATCCTATCAAAGACAGAAAATGAGTAAGTTTTAAAGGAAATTATAGGTCACAAAGAAGTATTCTCCACATTCAACCAATATGACTAATCATTCAAAAAAGATCGAGCAGCTACTGAAGGATAAAAGGTAGAAAAAATAGAAGAATTATAATTAGTTAGAATTAGTAAGTATTGTTTATAAACAGATTCAATAAAGTCCTACACCCAAGAGAATCATTTAGTTGAATGGTAAAATTCATATACTAAGGCTCACCAACAAATGCTGCAAATCATCAGTGACATCCAAAGCTCCAGCACAATCTGACGATGCAACAAGCTGCAAAAATTCAAACACAATATATAGCATCAGTCAAAAACCCCCCATAAGAACCTTCTACTTCCAGTCATACAGTCATACTCACACATAGGGCAAGTGCAAAGAAGTAAAACATCAACCACACAACCAAAACAAGCATCCAAAATATCAGATGATACACAGATTTTATCAGAACTAAGAAAATCTCAAAATACAAATAATGGGCAGTTAGGGCGAGAATCATGTTAATCTGGAACCAGCATTCTGATACCAAGTTCTATACCTTTCGACATAAGAGCAAGAATGAGACAATAAGAATAACTCACCAATTTAAGGGTTGACAGAGCTTGATTTACATTCAAAATAAGGCCCAACTTGTGTTGTAAAGCCAAAAGATTACTCCTCGTAGCATTCAACTCCTGAATTCGCCTAGCGGACTCGACCAAATCCTTATCCAAAAGCCTAATAGTCTCCTTCAACTCCCGAATCCTCCCACACCCTTCCACAATCTTGCCATTAAGATCCTGCAACTGCCCCTGCGCCTCAAAGAACGAATTCGATCGCAAAGAAATCTCCTTAACCAAATGCAACTCCACCACATCCAAATACTGTGACAGCTTCTCCTGAAGCCCCAAATTCTCGGAAAAATTTGAGAAAG
Source organism: Erythroxylum suave (assembly GCA_027563595.1). NCBI lineage: Eukaryota > Viridiplantae > Streptophyta > Magnoliopsida > Malpighiales > Erythroxylaceae > Erythroxylum > Erythroxylum suave. Next base: position 30,760,111 of record JAOSBN010000003.1, read on the forward strand.
AGTAATCTTCCTTGAAGTAGGACGCAGGAACTTCCCGCAAACAGGCTACGAGCGCCTCGCCTTGGCCGCCGATTGACTCCTTGCTCTCTTCTATCGCGGCATGCTTTCGTATGTCTTCGAATCGGTGGTAGGGCTCGGAGACGGAGGCCAAGTATGTGTGGAAATCAGATCTGGAGAGCTCCGACGAAGCTTTGTTTGAGATGAGAGGAGAGAACTCCGGGAGGGCGACGGCGGAGGAGGACCACCACCAGGTGGCCCAAGAGCCGTCGGATTTGCCTACGTGAGGATTGTTGAGAATGGAGGAGAGGCTTTGGCTGCCGGCGTCGGATACGGTCTTGCCCAAGGAGGAGGAGGAGGAAAATGTCCGGTGGGGACTGGTGGTTGTTGGGGAGTCAACAGATGACCTTCCCCATGATTGGGAAGGCTGTGAATCCATTTTGGTGCTTAAAGGATCTCGGGATTCACCATGAATGAAAAGCTTTTGGTCTGATTATAATTCCCTAAAATAAATTGGTGAATAAGGAAAAAACAGATCTTATTGTAGAGGGAGAGATCTAGACTGGACTGGAAATAGAAGCACAAGCACTAGACTGGATTTTACTTACTTTGTCTTTTAATTTTTAATTACAAAGCTTTTGCCTATTGCTGTCTTTTAATTTTTAATTACAAAGCTTTTGCCTATTGCCTATTGCCTTGGACGCCACTAGTGATGGAGAGAGAAGAAGCAAATTGTTAAATGATCATTAGCTTACCAAAACACAATTAAGAATAATTAGGAATTAAACAAAA
>JAOSBN010000003.1:30763158-30783464 GCA_027563595.1 Erythroxylum suave
GCCATGTGGAATTTAGAATTGTTTTTCAGTAGTTCTCTCTTATCGTAGAATACGTACCGGAATGACCTATGGGTGTTTTGGTGGGTACTCTACGGTACAGGTTTACTACATACTGATTTTGCACGTGAAGTTACTGTAGATTGATGCTTGACATGAACAAGAAAAGGTGTGGTTGTTTGTGGAGAAACTAGATAATTGTAGTGAGGGCAGGTCCAAAGAAGATATCTTTTGGGAAAGAATGCTGAGAGTCTTTGCAAGAAGGAATCGATAAGATAGTTGACGTTGTATCTCTTACTTTAGGACCTAATAAAGGTTTCTCATTAATCATTTGCTTCTCTGTTTTTATATCTTTTTATCAACTATTGTGTATAATTAATAATAAAATAAAAATTGTCATAAAATTTTATAATAAAAATAGAAAATATATAAAATTATTATTATTTAATTGTTTGTATTTATTTCTATATAAACAAATAATTTTTAAATATAAATCACATATAATATAATAAAATTTATCAAATAATTAATAATAATAAGTTACATAATTAATAATAAATTGTATATAATTAATAATAAAATAATAACATTTTATTAAAATTTTATTATTTTAAAATAGAAAATATATATAAAAAATTGTTTATCACGATTAATTGGACATGTTTTCTGTTTTAAAATCATAGCGTTAAACCTCTTGCAACAACTATTTTAATATCAGGGGTATAATAATCATTTATTATACATTACATTTCATTACATGCATCTTCTAAATAATGTTTTACCACATTACATTATGAAATCTTCCATCCCTCCCAAACAACTTTTCGTTATATTACATTACATTCCATTATAAACCATTTCTTTCCATTCCATTAATTAACATCCAACTAAACAGGCCCTTAGACACCCTACATTGGGTTAACCGAGCAAAGGAGATACGAAACAAGGTCAAAATCTTAAATTGTCATCTCTTTTTGTTTTTATTAGAATAATTAAGATAAAACATAATCATATAGATCATGTTAAACAAGATCTTTGCATATACATACAAAATAAAAAATCACGTACTTGGATTATTATTGTAGTTCCATCGGTTAAAGAAAACTTTTAATGCAAACCTTCATTATAATTGTTCTTATCTTTCTAATCTATAGTTTTAAATTCAAAACCTTATATCTTTGGTAGTTATTTAAAGAATAATGACCATAGTACCCCTCATAGGTGTATATGATTCATTATCTCCCGCTCACACATGATGGGTTTTAATCTAATTAAAAAAGTCTAGTGCTCATCCTTGTTCAATAACTGATGTGACCAACATACGACGAGAGCACATTGCCATATATCTATTAAGAGTATATGACATATCAATTAACAAATTGATCCTAGGACTTACGTGTCCTTGATTAGACATTTTATACTATACCCTAGGTCATATCTCGCATTTGCACTTTCCTTTAATCTCATTTAGTTTCTTGTGTCTTGACTATATTAAAGTTTCTACTAAAGAGACGATGGCCATTTATGAATACTTTTCATACGAGTCAATGATCTAAATAAATGACCTTCCTCTGTTCTCAATTCTCTTTTAAATTAAATTTAATTTGCTTTCCTAGAATTATTCCATAGGATCTCATCTTGTATGATCTTTTGGCAATAACCTAAAGTAGCAAACCCTAAATTCAATTCTCAGGAGTGAGACAAAAGTCATAAAAGGTATATGATGAGGTTGTTCTCAACCTCAAGGGTCTCACACAATGAAAGATCAGATCCGGAGACTTACATTAATCCCTTTTGTGGCCAGTTTTGCACACATGATACGAGTCATGTGCTATGGTATTTACCCACTTTGTTTAACTTAAACATCTTTCATTCAAGAAATACCATACAAAAGATAGTTCAAACATACTTAATATTTAACTTGAGCTCACTTATCTACTCAAAAACTGTTCAGAACTCACATCTAGTAACGTAAGATGGATATAGAGATCATTAAATCACTTTGAACCAATTTCCTTATGACATTTATGGTTTAAGTTTCTCGCTCTCAATTATCACCTAGATAATAAACTTTAGATATGTCTCATCTGTGGCGACCATAAACACCAGAGGTGATTTTTTGTATGAGAGGGCCAATCTCTAATCTATCTTATTTACTTGTGATTTATCCAAAAATATATTTATGCAAATCACATATATTCATGATTCAAATGATGCTTAATGTATGATCTTCATCATACATAATATCCAAAATATGACATTATAATGAGTGAACATACACAGAGAAATGTTTATCAGTACATGTCAACATCTCGTAGTCCTAGTGACTTTACATGCCCAATGTATACATCTTTAGAAATTGGCTTTGTCATTGGGTTTGCCATCATATCTCATGCAGATATATATTTCATGTCTATTTTTTTTCACATAATTATACTTAGTATCTAGGTGCTTTTTCTTACAATGAAATTTAGGATCTTTAATATAAGTGATTGTAGCTTGATTATCATAGTTAATGGGGAATTAATTTCGCTTTTAGTTGAGAATGCTATAAATTTAGCTTCCATTGTCGATAATGCTACACAAGATTGTTTCTTACTTTTCCATGATATTCCATGGTTTAGTAAGAATACATATCCTGAGGTAGATTTTCTTTCATCTAAATCTCCTCCCTAGTCTACATCTATACACCCTTGTATACGAAGATCATTGCCTTAATAACATAATGCGTAGTCCACAGCTCCCATTAAATACCTCAATATTCTCTTTACTGCTTTCCAATGTACTTGGCCAGGATTTTATTGATATCGGCTTACCATTCCAATAGCATAACAAATATTTGGTCTTGTACACATCATTGCGTACATTAGACTTCCAACTACACTGGAATAGGGAACATTCTTCATTTTTTCCCGTTCTTGTGACATAAACGGGCAATTTCTATTACTAAAGCCTTCACCTTTAAAAATAGGATTATCAATTGGCTTGGAATCTTGCATATAGAATCGTTTAAGAATTCTTTGAATGTACATCGCTGGTGAAAGAGATTACAATCTTTTCAAATAATCTCTTGAAATCTTGACTCTAAGAATGTATGCCGCTTCACCCATGTCTTTCATTTCAAATTTAGATGATAACCAATCTTTGATTTGCGTAAGGAACACATAGTCATTACAAGCAATCAATATTCATCCATGTATAAAGATAAAATCGTGAATTTATCTTTGGATCTCTTAACATGCACCCAATGGTCTTCACCGATCATTTGAAAATCATACGAAATGATTATGTTATGAAAACGAATGTACCATTGTCTTGAAGACTACTTCAGGCCATAAATTGTTTTAATAACCGACATACCTTATTTTCTTGACCTGCCTTGATGAAACCTTCTGGTTGTTCCATATAGATTTCTTCCTCTAATTTTCCATTGAGAAAAGCATTTTTTACATCCATTTGATGTAATTCCATATTCATACTAGTTACTATATCTAGAATAAGACGAATTGAATCAAACTTCATAACAGATGAAAAAGTTTCCTCATAATCAATTCCCTCATGTTTTGCATATCCTTTTGCTACAAGGCTTGCCTTGTAGCTTTCGATACTTCCATAATATTTTTGCTTTATTTTGAGAAACCACTTGTTCCTAATTGCTTTGTACCCTTCAGAGAGGTCAACCAAGTCTTATACTTGATTGGAGCTTAAAGCAGTCATTTCTTCTTTCATTGCTTTCATCCATTCTTTTTTAGTAGGGCCAGTAAGAGCCTCATTTACATTCCTTAGCTCTTCTTCCTCTTGCGGAACAACCTATGGAATTGTTCCCACTTGGTTGAAGTTCCTTATCTTAATTCTTCATAACATAATCATTCTAATCAAATGTCTCATATAACAATAGGTCTTTACCTATTTCGCCTTGCTTAGGAAAATCATTCTCCAAGAATGTTTCATCTCATGATTCAAATTCAGTTACACCTTCACTACCTTGTTCACCAATGAACATGTATCCTTTTGAGTGTTCTGAGTATCCAATAAAAATACTTTTTCTCCCTCTGGGGTCAAATTTTCCATGTTTGTGAGAGAGATCATGAACATAGGCTACACACCCCCGAGGTCTGAGACTTGACATGTCAGATCTCCTACCAGTCTACAACTCATACGATGTGCTAATTACTGATTTCGTGGGCACATGATTAAGTACATAGGTGGTTGTTAGCAATGCATCACCCCAAAAAGTGATTGGTAAATTTGTTTGGGCCATCATGGACCTAATCATTTCTAATAACGTCTTATTCTGTCTTTCAGCGATGCCATTTTGTTGTAGGGTTCTAAGAATTGTTAACTACCTTTCTATTCCTTTCTCATCATATAAATCCTTGAACTTGTTTGACAAGTATTCTTGTCCATGATCAGTTCGTAATACTTTTATTTTCTTATCTAATTGATTCTCAACCAAGTTCATGTATTTTATGAAACAATCAAATGCTTTTGATTTATGAAAAATTAAATAGACATGACCATACCGAGTATAGTCATTTATGAAGGTGATGAAATAAACTGTCCCACATCTAGCACTTACATTCATTGGACCACAGATGTCAAAATGAATTAGTTGCAATGAATATAAAGCACGTGTTCCCTTTCCAAATGGCTTTCTTGCCATTTTACTAGGTAAACAATGCTCATATGTAGGTAGATCTACTTGACTTAGATTACCTAAAAACCCTTCTTTAGTTGATTGACTGATTTGATTTTGACCAATATAACATAGTCTAGCATGCCATAAAGTTGCATCATTATTGGAATTACTAGATGTAAATAATGAATAACTAATATTATTGTTTTCCTTTAACATATCCAATCCTATAAAACCATCACTTAAAAAACCATGACCATAATGAATAGATCCAAGATACAAATCCATTCCACTGTTGTGGAAATTTATATTGAAACCAAGACTAACCAATATCAACACAGATAAAAGATTCATAAGAATTTGTAGAGCATATAATACTTCATGTAGGATAAGGGGTCGTCCTCCACGCATATTCAATTTACATATACCAATTCCTTGTACATCAACTATGGAATTGTCACCTACATAAAGCCATCAACTACCATCTGGGAGTTTACGAAACTCAACGAAGGCATTTCGATCCTTTGCTACATGGTTGGTTGCTCCTGAGTCTGCAATCCACAAAGGATGTGATTCAATTAGAAAAATAGAACAAGAAACATTCACAGAACAAATGTTTGTACTATAAAGCTGTGCCTTCTTAGGCTTGGTACAATCTCGAGCAAAGTGGCCCTTATTACCACAATTATAACACTTCACTCGTTTCATGTTCTTCTTCTTGAAGGGAAGTTTTCCCTTTCCACGTTGGTTCCATTTTCCTTTTTGGATTCTTAAGGAGAGTGGTTGAATTTCTTATTCTTCTTCCACTTATGTCCACCAAGATGCTTGTGTTTCTTGTTCATAGCTCCATGTTATCTAGAACAAACTGTATATGCCTCATAAGACATTTTTTAGGCTTTAAGACGCTCTTCCTCCAAGATGAGATGCCTTGTAGCATCTTCCATTGTCTTGATGTTCTCATTATGAGTTAGGTGCATCTTTATATGCTTCCAACTTTGAGGCAATGAACAAATCACATATTGTACTTGTTGTTCATCAGAAAGCTCATAACCAACATCATGTAACTCACTTACCATGTTGGACATTTACCTTAGATGCTGTTGCATTGTACCATATGGATGTTTCTTATAAATATCAAACTTAATTGTAAGTGACCTCACTTTTCTTACTAAAGCACCTCTAAAATGAGTAGCCAATGTGGACCTCATGTCCTTTGTAGTTTCGAAATTACAGAACTCTCGCATGATATCATTATGCATACTACTCAGCAATATGATGCGAGCTAAAGTTCTTCTTTTTCCACAATTCACATGCATCACGGTCCTTCCTATTCTGGGCCGCAGTTCCCTCCTCAAGAACTTCCATGGTTAGGTTTAATGGTTCAAGAGCCTCTTCCTCCTCCAGCACATATTGGATTTTCATAGTCCAGATTTCATAATTATCACCATCGAATTTCTCACCCCTATTGAGTTCAGCAATAATATTCATTGAAGTAGTGGTCATTTAGAATCACTAAGTTTCTATAATAAGAAAGAAATATATATGCACGTCAATGTCATATTAATTGTTCATAGAGTAAATAATTTGATCACAATTACTTATAAAATCAAAAGTCCACTAACGTGTTCAATCATCATTCATACAACAATTGAATCCTAATTACCTTACTCTAAATGAATTCCTAAATGAAATACATATAAACATATTACATAAATATCAAGACTTTGTTCTTATAAAACAACATATTGCATTAAATGTGTTACAACCTACGAACAATCTATAGGTAATGAACCCTATGTAGAAATGAGTTCACGAGTTCACATGATATAGTTCATAAAACTCGATGTATAATAGCTCTTACTATTTCCATTAGAAGACCTATAGGATACAAAGTTTTAATCAACTTCCTTCTACTCATCTGTTTAATCACTAACAAATTATAAGTCTTCTTGTTAGGCATATTATTCCAGAGAATTCGCAACAGTTCGCCTTAAAGATGAGGTAATGTTACAAGCAAAGTCATGTACTTTACTTCAACATCTGTATAAGCTAGACAACCTCTAAAGTATAACTCTTGCATCATGTTATTAACTGAAATAATATGTTGTGTTAGACCATTTCTAGGCATTAAATGCAAGTTAACTAACTATACATACATGTTGCCAATACGTCTCTTCGGTGCCTCACATCGAATAAGCTTAGGTGTCTGCTTAATAATAGGCATCTTCCTGAAAAAAAAATTTTCAGGAATCAGAAAAGTGCACAAAATAAACAAATTACTTTGTCTAACACATAGCAAACTCATGCCCATAAAATGGAAACAATTTAATTTTATTAGCAATTTATTAAACTAATCAAATTATGCTATTAATATCTAATCAATTAGAAACTTATTTCTAATCTAATCATATTCAAATATGAATAAGTCAAATTGAATTAGAAACTCATTTCTAATTAAATTATAATTGAACTAATCAATTTATCTTGGTTTAATTAGAAACTAATTTCTAATGAAATTCCTTTCTAATTTTAATTAAACAAATTAGCATTGATTTAATTAGAAAATATATGTCTAATTTTAATTCAACAAAAATAATACAATTAGAAAACTCATTTCTAATTTCGTTGGTTTTAGAAACTTATTTCTAGGTTTATTTTAACTAAATAAATTAGTTTAGAAGCTTATTATGATGTTGGATCTCAAAGCCTAAAGCCTTAACCCATTCTTGGTTATTATGACACATATACCTAAAAACTATATATATAAAAAAAACAGCATATTTGTTAAGCCTTTTTCTTGTTATACTTATTCGTTTAACAAAACATGTAACTTTTGAGAGGCCACGTGCCTCTTATTTGTTTTCAAGAAGAGAGGTCTTCTTCCTCCTCTTCTTTGTGGTTCATTCTCTCCTCATTTTCTTTTAAACTCGTTTGGATTCTGATGGCAGTGGAACTGCTTCTCTCTTAAAGGACAACCCAAACCTTATTTGATCGAGTGTTGCTATCTTATGTTGAAGAAAACAAAAAAAAATTCTAGAGAGAGAAGTAATGAGAGAAGGAGAAAAAAAACCAAAAAAGACAAATCTCGTATAATATACATAAATAACTCATGAGCTTAGTATGACATAATAAGAAACATAGCATATCCAAATTCATGATATCCGTAGATATTCATATAATCATGCAAAATAATCAATAGCCAAATTTTAATACAAATTTCGACATTTTGATGTTAGCATTCATATATATATATATAATTGGCTCTAATACCAATGTTAGAATAATTAAGATAGAACATAATCACATAGATCATGTTAAACAGGATCTTTGCATATGCATACAAAAAAAAATCACATACTTGAATTATTGTTGTAGTTCCACCGGTTAAAGAAAACTTTTATTGTAGATCTTCATTGTGATTGTTCTTATCTTTCCATTACATGGTTTTAAATTCAAAATCTTAACTAACTTTGGTAATTATTTAAAGAATAATGATCATAATACCCCTCATGGGTGTACGCATTTTAATAGTTTCAATAATTTCATTGCCAGTGTAGTCATAAAGGAATTCTATCCCTCAGTCAAAAAAGTTGTAGGAAAGCAAGTAAGCCTAAAGTCACTAGAAAATTTGCCAAGAGAGCCAGAACGAACTGTTCAATTTCTTCTATTTAAAAGAATGGGTTTTTCCTCATACTATCCAAATTTCTCTTCAATGGATTCAGTATAACAAGGCAAAAACAACAAAAACATTTTCTTTACCAATATTTGAATTACAAGGATCTGAGACAAATGAGGAGATACAGTAAATACCAAAATCAAAGACTAGTCAGGCAAAGCTACAACTTGAATTGCAAAAGGAGAATTGTGAATTGAGGGTATATTTAGCGTGCCAATGAAAAAAGCTAATAACGCTCCAAGCACAGGCCTTCTGTTGGAATCCAATCATGATCGAATCACGGGTGTAGTGGAAAAACAAAAAATTTTCGAATCCCAACCGAATCCCGATAATTGTAAAAACTTGAATAAAATAAAAACGACTTAGAAATCGTACCTTGTGTTGAAAATCTTTGAAAACTTTTTCTAATCAATCAGTCACGACTTGTTCAAGTGTCCAGCCTCTGATGGTATCTACAGAACAATTTTCAAAATGTTTTGAGAAGAAAAAGACAAAAAGTGCTAGCTTCTAAAAGCTTTTCCCGTTTAAATAGAAAAATCATAAGTCTTTTATTAAAATTAAATCTATTTAATTATAATTAAAATCAAATTCTAATTATAATTTAATCTAAATAAAATCAAATACCTCATATTTGATACCCAAAATTTCTCAAACTTTATAATTAAGTCCAACTTAACTAAATTGGTTTTTCTTTTACAAATTACTCTTTGATGTGTGAATCATTAGGTTCCTAATAAATTGGCAATGATTATAAATTATATTTCTAATTCACAATTAGAATTAGATAAATTAAAACTATTTAATTTATCTTTAATTCTCCAATTAAACAATTCATAATCATAAATCATGATTGACGTCTAGCAACATGTCATGATTACCCACATATTAGAAATGTCATGATGATTGACTTAACATGTCCATGTATGGCTATAATGTATAATTTAATCCTTTCGTCATTCAATATTCTAATTGGACAAAGTGTGGATACTGTATCTACTCTTATCATCCAATCATGTTCGTTCTTGCTAATTAGTAATTGAATTATAATTGAAATTTGAAAAAACATTTTCAAATATCAATTCACTATTGCCAGAGAATTCCATAAATCATTACTAATCAAGAACGGTAGAATATTCTCTCTAATTGCTTTAGAATGACGAATCCTATATGAACTTACTCAACCATCTACACATGGTTTATACTGTATCCAATTACTACTGACTGAATTATCCTCGGACAATTCATAGGTAGCATCAAAACATAATAATTCTCTCGCTAGATACCTTGGTAATCGCAAGTCTAAGGATCAATTATACAACCATCATTATGAGATAATCCACGAATACACAAGTAATTTTCCATTCGGGATTCTCATAATAGGGTCAATTCAGCAAACTTATTATCTAATAAGCACCTACATTTTTGTTTAAGTGTCTCCATACTTTAATTTATGAGATCAATTACTTTCTTCATAAGAAACAAACAAACATGTGCTAGTTTAACAATTTCATCAATACCCCGTATTGATAAAACTATGACTAGGAACATTTTATGAATAATATAAAAATTGCAATTCGAATCTTATAATTATAATTGCATTATAATTTCTAATTGTATAATAATTATTCCATGGATTTTATCTTTGTGATTAATAATTAAATAATTAACAAATACACAAAGATAAAAAATGCCTTTTATTGAATAATAATAATGTCATACAAATAAATTTACAACCAAAATAAATTGGCTGCAAGGGCATAAACTAACAATCTCCCACTTGCACTAAAGTCAATCGCCAATGTATCGAATACCATAGCCATCCATATGTCTATCATGTCTCTTTCGAGACAATGGCTTAGTAAAAGGATCTGCTAGATTCTCTTCAGTGGGAACTCGCTCCAACACTATGTCTTTCCGCTCCACTATCTCCCTGATCAAATGAAACTTCCTGAGTACTTGTTTGGACCATTGATGAGACCAGGGTTCCTTCGCTTACGCAATAGCACTGTTGTTGTCACAATACAATCCCTTGAGCTCAATAATGCTAGGAACCACTCCAAGTTCAGTGATGAACTTCTTGATCCAAATTGTTTCCTTTTCCACCTCTAACACTAAAATTTACTCTACTTTGGTCATTGAATCTACAATGGTTGTTTGTTTGAAACTCTTCCAACTTACTGCACCACTATTCAGAATGAAGATGTACCCTAATTGTGATCTACTATCATCGGGATCTAATTGGAAACTAGCATCTGAATATCTTTGAACTCTCAGTTCATCTCCTCCATGGACCAAGAAAACATCTTTAGTTCTTCTCAAGTCCTTTAACAAGTTTTTCACAACCATCTAGTGACCCTCACTAGGATTAGACTAGAACTTGCTCGTTATGCTCAAAGCATAAGAAACATCTGGTCTATTACATAGCATCGCATACATGATTGATCCAATTACTGAAGCACATGGAATACAATCCATTTTATCTCTTTCCTTTTGTGTCTTTGGACACAAACTCTGTGTGAGAGAAATCCTATGCGATATGGGTAAGAATCCCCTCTTGGAATTCTCCATGTTAAACCTTGTTAACACTTTATCTATATACGTGGATTGAGGCAATCCAAGTAACCTTTTTGATCTATCTCTATAAATCTTTATTCCTAGAATATAGGCTACTTCTCTCATATCCTTCATAGAGAAGTTCTTGGATAACCAGATCTTTACAGACTGTAGCATAGGTATGTCGTTTCCAATTAACAATATGTCATCCACATATAGTACCAAGAAAATGACTACACTCCTACTAACCTTTTTATAAACATATGGTTCATCTACATTTTTTATAAAATCAAACTCTTTGATTGTCTCATCAAAACGGATGTTCCAACTCCGTGACGCTTGCTTAAGTCCATAAATGGACCTTTGCAACTTGCATACTTGATTAGGAAATCTCTTGGATTCAAAACCTTCAGGTTGTATCATATATACATCCTGTAAATTTCCATTAAGAAATTAGTTTTGACATCTATCTGCCAGATTTCATATGAAATCCCACATTGGTTGGAGAGGAGAACGAAGTATGCCTTATAAGAGTATGGATACCTCTACCCCAAAGACACGTTTTCCTAGCTAGGCTAGGAAGAGCAAAACTGTGAGGGTTTGGGTTGAGCCCAAAGCCCAAAGCAAACAATATCTATAGGAGGGAGGTCTGAGTTGTTACAATGGTATCAGAGTCAGTTCCCGACCCGTTATGCTAGCTACGCTAGGCCCTAAGGGGGTAGATAGTGTGAAATCCCACATCAATTAGAGAGGAGAACGAAGTACGCCTTATAAGGGTATGGAAACCTCTCCATCTAAAGACATAGTTTCCTAGTTGAGCAAGGAAGAGCAAAATTATGAGGGTTTGGACTGAAAAGCGGATAATATATGTGGGCGGGTGGTCTGGGCTGCTACAAGTGGTATCAGAGCTGGTTCCCGATCTGTTGTGCCAGCTAGGTTGGGCCTTAAAGAGTGCTAGGCCCTAGGGGGTGGATAGTGTGAAATCCCACATTGATTGGAGAGGAGAACAAAGTATGCCTTATAAGGGTATAGATACCTCTTCCCCATAAGACGCGTTTTCCTAACTAGGCTAGGAAGAGCAAAATCGTGAGGGTTTAGGTTGGGCCCAAACCTAAAGCGGACAATATCTATGGGAGGGTGGTCTGGGATGTTACAATGGTATCAGAGCCAGTTCCCGACCTGTTATGCCAGCTAGGTTGGGCCCTAGGGGGGGTGGATAGTGTGAAATCCCACATTTGTTGGAGAGGAGAAGGAAGTATGCCTTATAAGGGTATAGATACCTCTCCCCCAAAGATGCGTTTTCCTAGCTAGGGTAGGAAGAGCAAAATCTTAAGGGTTTAGGCTGGGCCCAAAGTCCAAAGCGGACAATATCTATGGGACAGTGGCCCGGGTTGTTACATTTCATAATCATGATATGTTGCTATCGTTAACAAAATCTTGATGGATGTTAGCATAGCTATCGGCGAAAAGGTTTCATAAAAATGAACTCCTTGTTTTTGTTTGTAGCCTTTAGCCACTAACCTTGCTTTGTACATATATACATTACCATCCATGTCAATTTTTCTCTTAAAAACCTACTTAAATCCAATAGGTATGATATCAGTAGGTTCATCAACCAAAGTCCATACTTGGTTAGTGTACATGGATTCCATTTTAGATCTCATTGCTTCTTGCCATTTTAAAGAATCAATATTGGACATTGCTTCTTTAAAAGTAGTAGGCTCATAATGTATGAGTGATACGTTATCCTTTCCCTACTCAATATGTAGATATAATTTAGTGGGAGGATGACGTATCCTACTAATTTGTCGTGGACTATATGTCTCTTGAACTCTCAGTTGTACATCATATGTATCAACTTGAGGTTCTTGCTCCATTTCGATGTGAATTTGTGGCTCTTGAGCTTCTCTAAGTTCAACCTCACTTCTACTACTTTCTTTAAGAATAAATTCTCTTTCTAAGAATGTAGCATGTCTTGAGACAAACACCTTTTGCTCAATAGGATGATAGAATTGATAACCGAAACTCTCTTTTGAATACCCCACAAATTTGCATTTATCTGATTTAGCTTGAAGCTTATCAAATATAGAACACTTCACATAAGCTTAACATCCCCAAATCTTTAAGTGTGATAATCCAGGTCTTCTACCAGTCCATATCTCATATGATATCTTATCAACCATTTAGATCGAACTCTATTTAAAAGATATATAGCTGTTTCAATTGTGTATCCCAAAAAGGATATAGGGAGGACTGTATGACTCATCTTGGAACGTACCATATCTAATAGTGTACGATTTCTCCTCTCAGAAACTTCATTATGTTATGGAGTTACAAGAGGAGACCATTGTGAGAGAATCCCATTCTCTTTTAAGTAACCAAGACACTCATGGTCTAAGTATTCACCACCTCGATCTGATCTAAGCATCTTAATACTTTTTCCAGTTTGTTTCTCTACCTCTAGTATAAATTCCTTGAACTTTTCAAATGATTCAGACTTTTGTTTCATCAAGTACACATAACCATATCTAGAATGGTTATCTAAACGTAATGAAATAGGAGAATCTACCTCTAGCATTTGTGGATATAGGCCCATATACATCTGAATGTATTAATTTTAGTAACTCACTAGAATTTTGTCCCTTTCCCTTAAAGGGTAGTTTGGTCATCTTTCCCAATAAACAAGATTCACAAATTTCATATGATTCATAATCAAAAGGATCCAAATATCCTTCATTATGTAATTTTGTGATTCTAGTTTCATTGATAAGACTTAACCTACAATGTCATAAATAAGATAGATTTTGGTTGCTTAATTTTCTTTTCTTACTATTTATGTTAAGAATTGCCCTTTCAAGATCTAACTCATACAAACCATTTGTAAGCAATCTAGATCCATAATAAGCACCATCTTTATAAAAAGAACAACTGTTATCTTAATCATAAAGACAAATCCATTTAAATTCAAATGAGAAATAGAAATGATGTTTCTTGTAATAACAGGAACATAATAACAATTATCAAGTTCTAATACAAGGCCAGAAGGCAAAGTTAAACTACAAGTTCCTACAGTTAATGCAGCAACTCTTGCTCCATTGCCAACTCGCAATTCTACTTCGCCTTTCTTCAGTGATCTACTCCTTGTTAATATCTACATGTTATTACATATATGAGAACCAAAACCAGTATCTAATACCTAAGAATGTGGAACAGAAGTAGAAAGATTGATCTCAATCATAAACATACCTGAAGAGACAACTTCCTTAAGCTTCTTGTCTTTCAGGCTAGCAAGATAAGATGGACAATTCCCTTTCCAATGTTCGTTGACTACGCAATGAAAACATGTGCCCTTGTCATTGGTCTTCTTCTTGACACCTCCTTTGGTTTTTACTACATTAGTAGAAGCCTTTTGTTTCTTTTTATTATTCTTCTTAAAGCCCTTTTTCTTGCTTTTAGAAGAACCAACAACAAGTACAAATTTGGGTTCCTTCTTAAAGCACCCTTCTATAGTTTTAAGCATGTTCAACAATTCAGGCAATGTCATATCCTTCTAGTTCATGTAGAAGTTCATGACTAACTATAAAAAGGTAGAACTCAGAGACTACAGCACCAGATCAACACTTAACTTGTGGTCCATGACAAAACCTAATTGGGCCAATTTTTCAATATACCTAATCACCTTTAGCACATGAACATTGGCTAAAGATCTTATTGTCACCTTGCATTGAAACAGTGCATTGGAGGTTTGATATCTCTCCACCCTACTTTGTACACCAAATAACTCCTTAAGGTGCAGTAACATAGTAGGTGCATCCATATTCTCATGTTGCCTCTGAAGTTCAGGAGACATTCAAGCTAACACCACACATGTAGCTTGTTCAACGTCATCAATATAACGTTGATATTTCTTCCAATCTTCATCAGTTGCATTTGAAAAAGGTTCTGATAGAGCAGGAGTATCAAGAACATACAACTTCTTCTCTTGCTTAAGAACTATTCTTAAGTTTCACAGCCAGTCCAAAAAGTTAAGCCCAGTCATCTTGCTAGCATCCATGATGCTCCTCAATGTCAGGTTAGTAGTCATCTTCAAATTCAATAATCGAAAAACATAAAAAGAGCATATATTATTTTATATCCAAAAATCAAATAAAATAAGGACTTTAAAATTATTTGATTACTCCCACTATTTTATTCAAAATAATAGCCATCACTATTATATTGAAAACTTATCAAATAATTTTCTAATAGGCTAGGATCCTATTTAAAATTAATTGATCTTGAGTTTGCTCAACAAATCAACTAAAATTAAATTAGGTAGAAAACAATTTTTTAACCACATCTCATATGACTCCTAGAACCATTAGGTGACAACTTTTTCCAAAATAGATTACAGATGTTATTCCTAACCCTGCCTCTAAATCTATATGATCATGAGTTTACCCATCCAAATCATACAATTTTAGTTAAGTAGGACTCATTAATTTAAGATAAAACATATTCGGGTTATAGTGACCTTAAGTTTACTTAACAAGTCAGACTATAAATAGAATTCTGGTTTTATTCTCAACTAATGGAAGGCAATTTTCACGTTCCTAACATGTACTTAATTTATTAAGGGATTTAAATTTTCAAAAAATTTATGGTCTTATCAAAATAATATAATCTCATTATATTTATAATTTCAAACATAATCTAATTATAAAAGAAATTATTTAAAACTTGTGCTTAAATCAAATTATTGATTTGATAACAAATTTAATTTAATAATTCAACTCTTGAAAAATTAAAATAAATTCCAAAACCATTCCTAATAAAATCCTTTTGAAAATAATTTTCAAAAATTTGGAAAACTTTTTTCAAATTTATTAGGAGTATAATTTAATCTCTATTAAATTAATAAAATTAAAAGTCAACTAAGCATTGACCGGTGTGTAGTTGTCACGCTGACAACATTTGTAGATGATGGGCACGTACATGATGGGCGTGCACCCATCATCTTCTCCACGCAGCCGAGCTTCAAATTGAATTTCTAAAAAAAATATCAACTCATCTGTCCCTCGTTTCAGATAAACTCTACCCACAAACCAATCGTGTTTCCACATTTACCCAAAACAAAATCCAACCAACACCCAAGGTTTTGCTCACCAACCCACTAAGTTTACAATCGTCGACTAAGTTGCTCATCGTCGGCGCCATCTGTGTCCATCGCCTGCACTAGCCATACCACCTCCAACCACCGACTACCATGACATCGTCAGTGTCACTAGCGTCATCGCAAGGCATCACCGACGCCACCCAGTGGCCTTAAGTGATGCCTTGCGATGACACTAGTGACACCGAGGATGTCATGGTGGTCAGCAGTTGGAGGTGGTATGGCCAGTGCAGGCAATAGACGTAGACAAAGGCGTTAAGTGGCGCCTTGTCACCTTCGAAGGGCGTTGGCATCGCCACTCGATGCCCATCAAACATATCCAGTGGCGATAACAGATTCAAGAAAAATAACACAATCCAAAACAATAGATTCATAATCCAAAATCGCAATAAACATAAGCAATAACTGGATTTCAAAAACCAACAGAAGCATAAAATCACAGATGCATTTGGGCGAAATACATAAAATGTAATTTAGCGTTTCTAAAACCACAACAAAACGTTTTTATTTAATCATCTTGTTCGTTAATCACAAATCGCATAACCATAGGGATTTAGAAAACAATGTTTAGGAATCAACATAAAGATCAGTCAGGAAACAAAATCTAGAACTCAAAAACATGGGAGACCTAAAACAATTCTAGATAAGTGCATTCTTAAACACAAAATAAACATATGCAATTTTCAGATCAACCAAAAACAATAACAGTCTTCGGATAAAAACAAACACCGAAACAAAACATATCAATTATTATCAAAGTCAATAAAAATCAAGCAACGAATTCAAGTAAAACAATTAAAGGAGGCTCTGATACCACTGCTGGAATCAAATCATAATCAAATCATGGGTGCAATGGAAAAACAAAATTTTACAAATTTCAAGCGGATCTCGATAATTGTAAAAACTTGAATGAAACAAAAACAATTTAGAAATTGTACCTAGTTCGCTTTCCTGTTAAAAATCTTTGAAAACTTTTTCTAATCGATCAATCATGAGTTGTTCAAGTGTCCAGCTTCTAATGGTATCTACAGAACAATTTTCAAACTGCTTTGAGAAGAAAAAGACAAAAAATACTAGCTTATAGAAGCTTTTCCCATTTAAATAGAAAAATCATAAAGTCTTTTATTAAAATTAAATCTAACTATAATTAATTTAATCTTAATAAAATCAAATATCTCATATTTGTTCCTCAAAGTTTCTTAAACTTTATAATTAAGTCCAACTTAATTAAATTGAATTTTCTTTCACAAATTACTCTTTGATGTGTGACCCATTAGGTTTCTAATAAATTGGAAATGATTATAAATTATAATTATAATTCACAATTAGAATTAGATAAATTGAAACTTTTTTAATTTATCTTTAATTCTCCAATTAAACAATTTATAATCATAAATCACGATTGACGTCTAGCAACATGTCATGATTACCCAAATATTAGGAATGTCGTAGTGATTGACTTAACCTGTTCATGCATGGCTATAATGTATAATTTAATCCTTGTTTCATTCAATATTCTAATTGGACAGAGTATGGATACTGTGTCTACTCTTATCATCCAATCATGTTCATTCTTGCTAATTAGTAATTGACCTATAATTGAAATTTGAAAACACCTTTTCAAATATCAATTCACTCTGGTCAGAGAATTCTATAAATCATTACTAATCAAGAACAATACAATATTCTCTCTAATTACTTTAGAGTGAAGAATCCTATATTGACTTACTCAAATATCTACATATGGATCATACTGTATCCAATTACTACCAACTGAGTTATCCTCGAACAATTCATAAGTAGCATCAAAACACAATAATTCTCACACTAGATACCTTGGTAATCACAAGTCTGAGGATCAATTATATAACTATCAGTATGAGATAATCCATAGACCCACAAGTAATGTTCCATTCGGGATTCTTATAATTGGGTCAGGTCAATGAACTTATTCTTTAATAAGCACCTTCATGTTTGTTTAAGTTTCTCCACACTTTAGTTTATGAGATCAATTACTTTCTTCATAAGAAACAAACAAACATTTGCTAGTCTAACCATTTCGTCAATACCTTGTCTCGATGAAACTATGACTAGGAACATTTTAGGAATAATATAAAAATTACAATTCGAATCTCATAATTATAATTGCATTATAATTTCTAATTGCACAATAATTATTCCATGGATTTAATCTTTATGATTAATAATTAAATAATTAAAAAATACATAAAGATAAAGAATGCCTTTTATTGAATAATAATAATGTCATACAAATAAATTTACAATCAAAATAAATTGGATGCAAGGCATAAACCAACACCTTCAGCCTTGGCTGCAATTTCCTCTCCAACAACTACTTTAGTTACTTCTTTATTGACTCCTCCATCTGCAGCCTGACCGAATGAGAAGAAGAAAAGTCAAACCGTCATCCTTAACCGGGAAATGTTTCATATTAGAATACAAGAAAAAGGGAGCAGAAGATAGTGTTAGGGAGCTTTAGGTATCTATCAAGGAATCAGAGACAACAAAGGAGAGAATGAAGAAAAATCATGCTTTGAAACCAAGAAGGAAGGATGATATTATTGGCGAACTTTCTCGAATGAGTGATAAACCATTCGAAAAGGTAGGTGGAAAAGATGACAGTCATAAGGTCCAACTTGAGGCTAAAAGAAACAAAACAGTGGTGAGTTGAACTGCCCAAGTCACTTACTCCCAGTGCCAAAAAACGAGGCTTTTGTGATATAACGACAGCAAATAGCCAATCAGTTGCAAACGAAAATGGAAGAAAAACCAGAAGTGACGCAACTACTGATACTACCATAGCTCCCTCGATGCTTCTTTAGGTAAAATAGCCATTTCTCTTTAACCTCATTTCATGGATAATTCTCAAAGGCCAATAACTTCATACCTTTGAATGATACGTAATAAACTAGAGTTGCATCTAAGATATATGAGTGAAGATACCCACTTTAGAATTCTAAAGTATAGGACTGAATCTTAAATGTAGGACCCAATATCTGATGATCCTGAGGCCATCTCCATCCATTCCACTAAAATTTTACACCAAATTTAGAGTAAAAGAAAATATTTTAAGGATCTTTTTACACCAAATTTGGTGTTACTCCAACCACTCTACACCAAATTATTTTCAAGGAATATACCACAATAATTTAGTTATTAACTAAATTAATTTATATTTATAAAATAATTTTTATTTATTTATTTATAAAAATTAAAATAAATGAAAGAAAGAAACATGAATAAAGGCCTCTCACAACATCTATTGTTTGAGGTCTTGATTGTATTATATAGACTCTTAAGGTAACAATATACTAGTCTTATTTGAAAAGAAGATCTGTACATATTTGCAATATGAAATCCCTTAAGTTTAGCAATAGTATATTAACAAATTAAATCCCTTTAATTGAGCAACGGTCATATTGGTTAATACTCCTCAAGTTGAAGTGGGTATCACGGAGAGCTTGGACCTCAAATAAGTATATTTTGGAGCTAGTAAGCTTTTGGTGAAGAGATCAGCTAGTTGATTGTTAGAGGAGATGAAATGAACTATCAATTGTTTGTGCGCAACACGTTCACGAACAAAGTGATAATCAATCTCAATATGCTTGGTTCGAGCATGAAAGATAGGATTAGCAGTGAGGTAGATTGCTGAAACATTGTCGCACTAGAGAATAGGTGGCTTATTCAAAGTGACGCCCAAATCTCTTAATAAGGATTGTATCCAAATTATTTCAGCGGTGGTATTAGCGAGACTTTTATACTCTGATTCTGTACTTGAACAAGCAACTGTACGTTGTTTCTTAGCACTCCATGAAATTAGATGTGAGCCCAGATAGATGTAGAAACCATTTACAGATCATCGGTCATTAGGATTCCCAGCCCAGTCAACATCAGAATAGGCATGAAGAGTGGAGGATGAGGACTTTGAAAAATGAAGGCCATAAGCAATGATATGCTTCAAATATCGAAGAATGCGCTTAACTGCAAGCCAATGTGATGTAGTAGGATTGTGCATAAATTGACAAACTTAATTATTTTTATATATTCACTAACACACCCCCTCAAGTGAAAGCCCTTTAGGCTTGAAACTTGCATACGCCCACTATACCTTGTGCTGAATTAATTAGGTGGGTGGTAGGATTTGAACTCACGACTACTTATGTTGGGTCCCGAAAATTTTTTTAAATTTTTTTTATTCGAATTAATTATTTATTGACTTATGGATTTATTCGTTAATTATTTTTTTATTTTATTTTGCCTTAATTGATTTA